>NNCF01125921.1:1136706-1214844 GCA_002313205.1 Laupala kohalensis
ACCTTATCCCAAGAAATTATAGATTTAATATTTTTCCAAGAAAATGTTTTCTATTTTGTGTAAATTTTCGATACCTTAATGTTTTTTATTTTTCGTTGGCGCATACATCAAGAGACATTCCGCGACGTTATTTGTTTGACTCACTTCGCTTGTAGGGTCTTTTGACCCCTCCCACACCTTTTTTGGTGTCACTCCAGCAAGCTGCCTGGTGTTCCTGATCCAAACGGTCTTTTGGGCTTCCCTTCAGCCCTGTTTCAAGCGTTGCTGTCACCCATATTCGAGAGATTATTTTTGTTACTTTTATTATTTTTATTCTGTAAATCTTCGTCAATTAACATAACCTTTCGAAATAAATTAAAAATATAAAAAATAAACACACATTTATTATTGTTGGGATGAACAATTTGCCTAAAAAATTAATTACGTCTTGATGACATTGATATTTTATTGCAATTTTATTTTATGATTTATATTTTATTTATATTTGCTCGTTGAGGGTTCTACATCCAGACGTAGTTTAGGGCTTGATGAAAAACCGGCGGTGAGTTTGTCTCCAAACGCAGATCAAAATGCGAGTATCCATCCAAAATCAACAATAAAGTGTCGTCTTCCTCTACCTAATATTTTCCTGTTGTACTTTTTATCTTTTTTTTTTAATCGGCGACGATTCATATTTTATAAATAATATAGTGTTTATAAAGTAAATCAAATTGTAGTTCTGCATACCACTGAATCGAAGGTGAAATATCTTTTTTACAATCCGCCTCTGCCTTAGGGCCCTTGATCGGAATTGATGGGATGGTCCCTTGCTTGCTTCCGGAGAGTAAATTAGTTTTTTTTCCTCCACGTGGTCATACGCAGTTTGTACTGTTTTTTGACAATAAATTTATTATATTATTATAATCAATTTGTGTGTACTGAATACTCTAAAAGTGGACCACACATTAAGGTGTACGTTGTTTTACGATGATGAGCATGTTGATGATTTTGTGTCCCTTATTGTCGTAAAGAAATACATTATCTGAACATTTGAATAGGGGAAGATCCTCGTTTTTGTTTTTTCATTTGATTCACGGTTCAATGTCAAAAATGATTCTAACGATTTTTCATGTTTTTTAAACACGTGTAATCGACCAAATGTCATCCCCCCAAAAGTACTTTTGTGTTACACTTTGGCACTGTTCACTTTCATTTAGCTTTACCCTACCCTTTTTCCATCTCATTCACTTTCCTATCTTTCAGTTTCCTTCCACATTACAACTCCTAATGTCGTGTAAACGTCCTTGAATTTCGCAATTTCTTTTCTCTTTTTTTCTTCTTCCTTCTTTCGCGCAAGGTCCTCATTTTCTGCTCGCTCCCTGGACCTGACTTCAGAGACCCGTCTCCTCAACTCTTCGTAGCCTGTGCCTCCATCCCTCACACTTTCATTCCTTCACTTTCGCTGCCCCATTTAGCTCCCATCTCCTCAACTCACCCGCTGCTCTATCTCCTCGTTCCCCGCTCAGAGCGCCATTCCTCAGCAGCTCCCGGGGGAACCCCGCCACCGCGACGGAGGCAGTGGCGTCTCTCGCCGCCACTCCGGCGGGCGCGGACTCATTAGGCCGAAGCCCGACGCCCCTCCGCACGTCTCAGGAAATGAAGTCGTTTTGTGGCGGCACAAAGATGGACGAGCCTCTGCGCCGGAAGCGTGTCGTCGCGTCGACGTTCCCCACCGCGTCGCGACGCCCTGTGTCGTCTCCGTCTTGAAGCGAGGAGCCACGCGGTCGTACTCTAAGTCCCGCCCCGCCCTAGCCATCCTTGCGATTCCTTACTGTTTGCTTGCGAGCAGTCTGCAGTATTCGCACGAATTCATTACTTTTGTGTACTCATTGCTCGCCTCTTTCTACGTCCTTGACATATTACGCATTTTTACCTCTTGTCTTGACCCTTGTGCATGCTCTACCTAGGGTCTGTGAGTGGAGCGTTCATTTATTTACCTTCAGAGCACGCAACATGTTATAATGACCACAAGATGAATGACTGGGAACAAAAACAAATATAAATATTTTTGTAAGTTTTGTGGCACAGGAATATGATAAAATTGAAAAACATTATTGAATCTTTATCACAGTTTATATCAACCGGAAAGTGACACTATTTCAACCACTCTTAATGATTATTATATTTGTGAGAACTATTCTGGGACCATTACTTGGATCAAACTAAACTAGTAAATAAGTTAATTATAAAAATAGATTTTTAAAATTTTTAATACCGACCTATAATGTCTGTTATTTATATTTTTTTTCAATGGATTTATATAAACTATTATTTGAGACGTTTTTCGTCCCAAGTTTCCTTAATTATTGTACAATCCCGAACTTACAAACAACTTTTTCTTGTGCATTCTACTTTATTTTATTATGTCACTTTCCCGAAAAAATTGATTTGAGTGTGAAAAATAGGCTGATTTTGTAGGATAGTTTCTATAATTAACGTGTGATTGTAATTTATTGCCTGTTAACTCGCTTTATCGAACGTTATTTACATGAAGAAATATTGATCCTATATTTTATTGAAAGTCTTTGAGAACTTCCGCTCTTCGTGAAACACTGCCCGCATGATAATACATCAATCTGATAGAACGTTCATCAGCTTTACATATCAACTTTCACTGGTCGTGGTGTTTCTGCCGAATCGACCGCTTTGTGTCACGCACCTCGACTGTCGGCGCTGTAAAGCAGGTCTGCCGCTGTATTCGTCACCTTGTACTTGAATATTAAACGGCATCTCATATTCACCCCGACTCTGTTGACGCCATGTTCTCTGCGACGAGCCGTGGGTGCATGGGGAATGTCCAGAACGGTGTGCGAAGAAACTCAGTAAGAGGCATATGCAGCTCGCCTTTGTATGTCATCGTTATTGAGATAATTTTATATTATAAATAATAAGAGGAGACTGAGTTTCAAACTTTTGAGTGAAATACGGGTATCGCTCAAAGCATTTCAATTATGGGTGAAAACTTCACTATTTTATTATTTCCATTTCCCATGCATGAATTAAAAAAAATCCATTTGTATTCCAAGTGCTAAACTCTTTTTAGTATTTAAAATAGTTATAAGATATTCTTGTTGTAAAATATAATGGGTCTCTTGCCCATGTAACTGTATTTATGGAACCATTTTGTTTTGAAAACCTACTTCTTGATGACCTCATAAATATTGTCGACACTATTTCTATTCTCAATAGTAATCATGATTTCAAATGTGACCAATGGTGTTATTTAGATATCAATTTTGTATTTTCTTTGTGTTATTTATTTTCTCGTTTTATTAAATAATTATTCACAACTTTCATAAATATCCAGTGGAACTCGATTAATGAATGACTGATGAATGAAAGCCTTGGATTCAAATCCCTTTAAACTCAAGGTATAGTTAATTTCTCTATGTTTAACCCGCCTTCTTCAAATCGAGTTCAGGATGCGGTAAAAGAGGCCGTATCGTTTTGTTGGATTTTACAAAATTTGTGTATTTTAATAGACGTAAATCTTTTTCAGGCTGCGCCTTCCTGACATACTTCAGTCGAGACAGCGCCATCAACGCGCAAACGGCCCTGCATGAGAAGCGCACTTTGCCAGGGGTACGTTCAACTCGGTACCAACTACTATAAGTACACATTTTGGATTCATTATAAAGTATTTGAGAATATAAGTATAATATAGAAGATTGCATGCATATAATTAAAAATATGAATGAGTAGGCCTATTAATGCGAATTTTATTGAATTATGCGTTTGTTATTACCGCAGATATATTGTTGTAATATCCAATAATGAGTATCCAATAAGAATTAAAATTAGTGAAATCATTATCACTGAATTATAAATTTCATTTTTGAGTGAAACCTTTCTTTGAAGTGATAAGAATTTCAATTTATATAGTTTGTTATTACAACCGTTTTGAATAATCCCATCAATATAACAAGAAACTTACCTACATACGAGTATATAAAGATTCCAATCAGATCTAATAAAATATTTTCAACAAAATCTGACAACAATATGTTTGAATGAAATATAAATATATTTGAACGCGCCTGTTATGCTGACGTTACACGACAGAAGCTTTTTTTTTTTAATTCCGTGATATCACCCTCCATTGAGACACCTCGACTCATTGCTCCTATCGAATTCCTAGATTAAGCGTTATCCTCTTTCCCTCCGGATCGCACTGCGGCGCTTCGCAGCAGCAACTGCGTTTCATGCGGAATTTGCGAGCAGCGAGGTATCTGTTTTCACTACGTTGATTGTGTAATTTTCCGTTCATTGTGCGTTTCTGGACTCCATTCCACTGATGGAACGCGTCACGAGCGTCGATGGCGGCGTTGGCGGCGTTGGCGGCGAAAGCCGGATAGCAGGGGTAGCGGGTAGGCGGGCGCCGTCGCGTCGTGATGCAGCATGGCGAGTTTCAGAGCGGTGCTGGGTGGGGGAGGGGTGGAGTGGGGAAGGCCTGTCGCTCGTCCGACGCGGCTAGGCGCAGGTGGCCATGAATTTGGACTCGTCATTCTATGCCTGCGCGTGTAAATGAGCAGCTGACTCGCTCCAAACTGGCAGAGTGGTGCGGATTTGGGATGGGCACGGAAGGATACATAGACCGGGCTCAGCATCGAGGGTGAATTTGCCTCATTCCCTTGTTGTTCTCTCCGTTGGGATTCCGTTTATCCAAGTTTAGTCTCCTGCTCTTCAGTTGAGTTCTTTTTAACTACAAGATTTGCTATTTTTTTGGTGTAGATAACTTCAAAACCTCGTGTATTAATTTTAACTTCACTCATTTCTATATTGAAATTATTCTTATTCTATTATCCTTATTAAACTTATTTTTTCCCGTCATCTCTCTTTCTTTCTGTTCTTTATTTTTGTGGTATCCTCTCCATCACAAGATTTTTCCATATATTTTCATAAATCAACTTGTTTTGTTTTTTGTTAGGTATTTTATTTGTATTTACCTTTTTACTTTGATTTTATTTCCTTCTCGGTAATTAAACTTAAATATATGCGATTCAGTAATTTTTGCAGCTTCACTTTTACCCCTCTCCCCGCTGTTTTTTCTACAACTTGTTTCTTCGAGATTTTCTTCTTTATATTCATTTCAAATGGTTCTCGTCTCATGTACTTTATTTTACTTCCCGTGGTTCCTTTTCCACGTTACACAATTTCTGCTGTCATATTTTTGTTTTCATCATTCATAGATCCCATGGGAGTTATTATATACAATCTCTTCTGTTCATTACGCTCGACCCCATTTACCCATAACTCGCTTTAAACCCCACTGATGACTTTCAACCTTTTATTGCAATACGTACACATAAACGATCAGTCCCGTTAACAATGAAAGATTCATAGCCAACGCCCACTCCAGTGAGCCCTTCTGCACATTCTCATCCACCCACCCACACGCCAACTTGTTCGCACAGCGGCGCGGAAATAGGACAGCTCTCTTTATGTGGAATAAGATAGTTCTAACCGAAGCGTAAAGGCTCTCGGTTTTCGATTAAAGCCGCAGAGCCGTGCAACGATTTGGTTTAATCAAACACTTAGCCAGGACGGACTCGGCGTTATCGCTTGCTAGGTATGGACTGCTGCTCCAGTCGTTGCCGTCATTGGTTCTCGCTGTTCGAAAGAAAAAGTTTGCCAATTGTCTAGTTTCACGTATCATTACATACTATGGAGGTCCTGCTTACGGGGGATATTTTGCTTCCAACAAGTAAACGAACTGAAATTGGCAAAGAATATGGGGGCTTCGAGTACGATTTCCATGGTTAAGCTGAGATTTAGACTCTAGGGCAAACGACCGACGTCCAACGATTTCACAATAATAGAAGTGCATTTGCAGCGTATAACAGTTGTTGGTATTTCGCTCGGTTTATTTTCATGTTCAGTTGCACGCTTGATTTTATCGTTTGAATTTCTGCTGGGGAGACACAACGCAATTGGAGTTATCTGCTCAAATTGAACATTGCAATAATAGTTATAGTTGCTTCGGTATGATGTGCTTTTATTTCATATCTTTCAATGCAGAAATATATGCTGTGTATTTATGCTCTGTTTCGTATTTTCATGAAAAACGAAATGAATGTGGTCGTATATCGGAGCGAGTAATATTTGTTTTGATAGGAAAGTTAGAACGTGTTAATACTCTTGCAATTTTCTTTAATGCATTAAGAAAAAAATATGTTAGCAATCCTTGACACTTTTGACGCTAAAAAAAATTTGTGTTAACAAAACTATTCACGCTTATCCTAAATACTGTGGTATGGAAATGTTAAGGGTAAAATAAACCTGAAAAGTACCTACAATAGTAAAAAAAGGACGGGGAAGTTTGTTGAAATATTTATTAAAAGTGACGGAACAAAGAGCTTATTAATCATGGTATTAAAAAATTAGTTTTAAGAAAATATTTAGGTGGAACAAAGAACTTCCATCTACTGGAACTGTTGATATCACTAAACAAATGTTTAAATTAGAACGAGTAATGGTGATGAATTATCTCATAAAGTGAATTGTAGCTTTATTGAGATTTTTTAGAAGAAATATGTGATCACTGTTTTTAACTGCTTTTTGACAATGAATAATTTTTACTTCTTACTTTAGATGGAAACACAACTTATATTTTAAATCATAGTTAAAATAACTTAAAATTAATGTAATTCAAAGGTTTTTGGGTCATTTAATCATAGAAATGATTGTAAGATTGTTCGGTAGACTAAACGAATGTAGTTGTGTCAAAATTAGAATATTTAATTGATAATGGACAAAACATCATTGCTACTTAATTTGCTTTCTTGAAATATTTTATGGACGCATGTCTTCCTGCTGTGGTTCACAAATGAATGCAAAATGAACTGAAAGAAAATAGTGTTCCCCTGGTAAATACGATTTTTCTATTATTTTAGATATCCGTAAATTATTTGTACATTTCGCCAAAATTTAAGAAATTTTAGACACAAAGTGAACCCTTTCGATATAAATTGTATAAGATCTTCGATAGAAGACAATAAAGCTATTGGATGACTCAAAACAATATATGAATGTATATTGGAAATATAGTTCTTGATATCCATCGTAAACTGTGCTACTGCATTAATCATCGAGAAGATATTTATCAATAACATGGTGTACTTGAATTACACGTTAGATCACTTATTTAAGAAACTGGAGTATTCATTGGATATGGTAGAGTTCTGAATTTTAAAAGATAACATTTTCCATTTACCATACCTTGATACAATTTTTGTTACCAGATCTACTAATAAACAAACAGAAAGACGCAATGCAAGAGAAGCTAAGAACTAGGTAATATAAATTATTGAAAAATTTGGAATATCCAACTAATGCAAATATTAATATATAACGTATTGTTTCTTTTAAGACTGATTACGCTATGTTCCACTGGTATTTCAGGCGGACATGAATACAGAATTACTCTCTCATCTGCCTCCATTTTTGCAATGGGCCTCCTCGTGGGGTTTCAGCGAATTCCAAACGCCAGTGAGTGGCCAACTAGCGATCCGCTCGGGTTCGGGACAATGACGCACTTTGAACGGAATAAAAATATTTCCCAAGAGGTTCACCGAGCGAGCGCCATGAAGCACCACAACGTTACGCTCTATCACGCGTGAATTAGACCAGTGGTTGCGCTAATTGCTAAGAACGCCTGCTGTCATCCCGACGGGGCCGCAATAATGGGAGAGTCAGTCCCCTCCCCGCCCCCGCTTTCTCCATCGCTCCCTCCGAGTGGAGAGAGAGAGCTGGGCTGCGCGCGGGGACGGTAACGCGATCAGGGTGGACGGAGGTGGATGAATCGGTGTGGGTATCGGGGGATGGGAGCGTCGGACATCCTTGGGGGCCCGTGGTAATGTATGTAGCCGTCGAGCGCACCGCCGCGCGGCACCGCTGCCGCCTCCACCTCCTCCGCCTCTGCCGCGAAGATAAGTGTACCGGCTCGGATTAGCCTCAATCCACTGGAGACTGATGGCGGCCAGTCTGCGGAGAAGAGGAGGGTTAAAGTTCGGCACGGGGGTGGAAGAGGAGGAGGAGGAGGCGCGTTGCAGTATTGGCGCCCTTCGGCGGGTGAGAATGCGGCGAAAGCTCTTCTCATCTCCCTTCGTTCTCATGGAGAAACATCCGCCTCGTCCTGTCGGCGACGGAATCCATTCATCTTCCGGTCTGTACTTGATATCGCGTTTTGATTCTACCATGCATTCATATAGGTCTACGTATATGCTGGTTTCATTTCAGCATTTTTAAATCCCTAATTAGTATGTATTCTAATAATAATTACAATAAAAATATTTATTTATTACTAAATTGTTTTGTTTGTAGGTATGTATTTCTCAATTTGGCCAACTAAGGACCACAATGACGGGTGCTAGTAAGAACCAATTCCACATGTTTACCCACTAGACATCATGAAACATTTTGGGAGAACTTCGTCAAGATGGAATCTAGATTGGCATATCCGATTAGTATTATTTTGTTCGTTTATTCTTCTGTAACATGAGTAATCACCAGTGTTCGTACAAAGAAGGTTTGTTTTTATACAAACAAATAAGCATAACATTATTCACGTGTTGATCGTTCGTATGGATAGTTAGTTTTAAGTCACTCTTTAAACATTACTTACTTTGGAATTTTACTTGGTTTTTACCTCTCATGACTACGGAACTAGAAATGAACTCGGTGTATTTTAATCGCAGATATGGAAGATGCCTTTGTGACTTTCAACTATCTATTTCCCGAGTCGATTTCCCTGAGGCATTCCGTCTGCCCTTTAACTCTCATGGTGAATGAAACGTTCCTTAAATCCAGAGCAAACGAACTTTTCCTCGGCAATGCGGCCCTCGGTCTTTGGCGAGAGTACTTCATTAAAGATTCGATCTATCATGCATGACCCCGAGGTTTCTCTGGAAGCGGCCCGCGTTGTGATTGGGTCATTAATTAAAAAGGGAGCCGCGATAGAATGACATGCGCCGGCGGCTGTCGAGACCGTCGCTTGTTATTCGGGGACGCCCACAGGCACCCGACAATCGCCGCCACACTGGAGTAGCAGCAGTGCTACCACATTGCGGAATTGTGATGTTGAACAGGGATTACTACCGTATCCAGGGAATTCGGAAGGAATAAAGCTCACAAGCTATTATTCATAAACGATGTATCCGCATTTCCCTAGATATGGTTTTTCGTTAATATTTGTGGTAAGAAGAAGAACGGGGTTAAGCGGGGCGCTCTAAAGCTTTTAGAGTTCAATAATGTAGTGGAAATTGCATACAGGTGATGTTTTTAATTAAACGTGTAAACAAATAATGCATTTAAATGATAGCACTCCACGCCGTATCGAATTAAGCACCCATACCAATCTCATAAAAGAAATATTTATACGAGAAGATTTATTTTTGTAAGATCCAAGTACCAATGAAGCAATGAACTTAGTAAATTTTATTTCATTCTTCATTTCAATAATCTTGTTCCGTTACTATCACTCAAAATAATCGCCTTTTATGTGGATAATACTCAGTAATAAGCAATAAAAGCAAATACTAATAGCGTAGTTTTTCAAATTCACGGTTTAAAGATTTCATTACATCTTCATTTGATCTCTGATAATATATCAGAGGATTAGATATTTCTGTAATAACCAATATTTTCTTCTCATTTCAAATGCATCTCAAAATATTTACTCTAATATATCTCCTATGATCAATATCTGTGAAAGATACTTAACTGATAAAGAGGTTTTCTCCTAATAGATTTTAGAGTTATATTTTATACTTCACTGTAGCTTGAAACATCTCGAGGGAATTTAGGAGGAGCTCTCGACATGAACGAACTGAACGTACTAGTGCTATTGAGATCTGAACAGAAAGAGGTAAGAAGTTGTTAATTCTTGTCATAGGTATACAGAAAACTTTTACGATGTATCTGTACTGGTAAGGTTCCCTCCTTGTCTAATGATTAGAGAAAATATCATTAGAACTTCTACTACTGGAGTAATATTTTAAAGATACCAATAAAAATATTCTCTCAACCTGCGATGGATCCGGTTAACACGACAGTAGAAGAAGTTTGATAGCAAAATTATAAAATTAATTTCTGTGAGCTGATTTCAAACGAATAGTATTTTATGTACCATAAATTACTATAATGTGAAGTGGAAAGGAAAAAAGGATTTCAGTGTGTGAACAGTGGAAGATAATATTATCTCAATAAAACTTAAATAATTAATCTACATCTAAATCCCTTCTCCAGCGTTCCTAGACCTAGTTTCTATACGAGGGTATAAGTAATGTAAATTATTAAAAAGTGTTATAAAAGCGGATTTTGTTTGGATGATAAACTAATAATAATAATATAGAAAGGTAATAAAAACTAGGGGTTCAGAGATGTGAGAACGCAACGTTCTACGATGGAATGATAAGTGTTCTTTGAAGCTTTTTAAGAGCTATGTTGTAATGTATGTGACGAAAATATAACTTGATTGTAGTTTTGTTGCAAATCTAGTTGTAGTACAAATGAAATGTTAACCCGAGGATTCTAAAATTTAATTTAGTGACTGGCGTTTCATTACACCATGAAGCATGTAGGATTATGATATATTGTGATTGTATCAGTCTGTAAGCGTATTTTCCCGGTGTCTTGGGGTTCCATGTTGTAATGGGTCTATAACTGTTCATATCGTCAGCGATTGGTTGCGACACAACAGTTAGGTCATATCATTAATGACGATTGGTTTTGTGTCAACTATCGATAGGCTAGATGCGGTAGAGATGACTAATAAGAGTGTCCTAGGGGAGAATGGTATTGTGCGGATAGAATTTGGTTCGTTCAATAAATATATTGCAAACCTGATTCTGACCACTATTTGTATGTGATTAAGAAAGTTTTAAGGATTAGAAGTATTGTATAGTAATAGTCACTGTCACAAAAAGAATAAACAGCTACCTCTGAGATAGATTGAAAAAACATTTAAGGGAAACAGGTCAATGGATCAAGAAACGTCCGGCTGAGAAAGAAAAGTCTGAATAACACAAGAAGTAACAACAGTAAAGAAAAAAAGCATTAAAATCTCAATTGTAATCCACGGTGAAAAAAGAGCAATATACAAATTGATGTAAATATCTTCACGTTGTTTACAATAGTAACTTATTTAGTGGGCATGGTTGTTGAAGTTAATGGATACGTCAACGGTGATATATTTGGTTGGCAGAAGAGGCCTAGGTGAACTCGTTGTATTGACTCAACTTGTAAGGTACTGCGTATTGATACACGGTGCCATATAGTTAAAAAGAGTAAATAAAATTTGACTTCATTAATAAATCATATGGAAACAATGTCCACCAATTTCCCTTATTTGACAAAGTTATCAATATTTCACTATTCCCAGTGTTAGTAACTAATTGTTATCAAGTCTTGAGGATACGATATAAAAATATTCTAGTCGTTAAGGACATAAAATAGAGACAGTCATTTATTATTAATGTGTGAAAGTTTTATTTCTACTTTCATTATTTATTCTTTAATACATTATTTATTGAGGTAGTTGAATACTGAAAATTAAACGCGTGATCGATGGTAGTCGAGGAAACCGTGTCACCGACTCAGGATTCTGTGTCTGGCGACGACTTAGAAGAAACTAGTGTCGGGAAGCACAGTAGCATATTTGACTTAGGGTCTGATTCGAAGCCTTCTCCGTCCAGCTAAGTCTAGGGTCAATAATCGCCCACGTCTTCCTCCCCCCCCTCCAAGCCACTCGTTCTGCACCCATACCCGTGTCTTCGTTCCCTCCATTCGGTGCACACTCCATGAGCCTTGCAAAGATTTAACGCGAGGACTCCACTCATAAAGTAGGATTAGACCGCTGCCGCTCTACATTCTCCGTCCTCCCCTTACAAGCAACCAAACTCAGTGGCAGACTTTTCAAGCTAATATAGTTGTCAATGTATTTACCATCACGTGTGAGGGGAAATACAGTTTTAAATATCAATTTAAAAGAACATTAGATTTATTACCTTTGCTTGCACTTTTCTATTTATCTATGTAATGAAAGAAAATATAACGATGTAGAGAAAATTGGAGAAGTGTTAGTTAATTAAACTGATCTCATGATTTAATTTAGGTCTTGCTATTTTCGGTACGTCCTACATTTCACTAGAATTAATGTATATGTACACTACGAAACTAATAATTAATGTATATGTACACTACGAAACTACTATTTAACACGTGATGGGAAATATGCTTCATAATAACATCCAATTGAAAAGTAATTAAATGTTTTTCTGCTATCGAATCATTATTTTATTTTTATTTGATTACATAATTATTTAATGGCAGAAAGTTTCTAGACATTTTTAAAATAAGAAAGATTGAGTATAAGATAAAAATTTGCTTTTATTGTTTGATATGTGTAGTACGGTTTCATAACAAAAGAAAGTATCGACGTAAAAGTACGCTTGTAAGAGGAAAAGGGTAAAAAGAAGACGAAAATGTATCTTATCAGTCAGTGTCATAAAAAGTATTACTTTAAATAGTCACTAGTTAAACGATAAAGGTATTCTGAAATACAGTGAGTTTCTTTTGGGTCGCAGAATTATTTGATCCATCACAACCATTTGGGTCTTTTTAGTGGATACAGTCATTATTGCCTCCAGAATAACCAATTTGTGTGATTTAGCGATCATTTCGATGGAACTTAACCATATTTTTCATGTAATTTTCAGACTCTACTAAATTAAACCATTTGCTGTGATGGTTATCGGTATAATATCTTTGGAGTGAAGAGAATACTTTTTTAGTACTATTGCAAGTAGGGTGTATTTATTAATTTCTTTCTCATTTCGTTATGGTATGCTGGGTGTGACATCAATGAGGAATACCAATTTTTCTTGTTAATCCTGGAGGAGGATGTCGGGTTTGTTGACAATGATTGTTTTGCATGTAGGGGTCTGAAGTCCTATCAGAGACATTTTCGTCTTCGTGGTAAAACCTGTTTTTATTGCACCTTAATTAGGAATAATGTTTGCTGTCGAATAGCTCAGTAGGAATTCTGTTTTAGGAGTTTCATTTTTCCGTGGCGAGGGAGGCATACTATATTAGTCAAATTTTTGCATCTAGTCATAAGGTGTTCTTTTTTTCTGAGGATTTATTATCATTATGTGAACTTTTCAACAATTTTATTTAACAAATAATTTAATTTTTCTCTGAGAATATATTTAAAAACGAATTCCGATTTTACACATACACACACACACACCGAATTCTTGAAATTAATCCTTGAGAGATATGCAACCCGCATCACAAGAAAGTACCGCGAGTTGCTTTCTTAATTTCTAGTAAAAAAGGGCAGATGCCCTTTGCTTATTATCTGATACTTTATTTGTGCAAATATAATTTATTTAAATCTAATGCTAAACGTTTAACTCCAAATAGTTTTTTACTCTGGTCGTTATATTAGCGGGAAGTTGGGAATAATATAATTGAAAATGATATTCTACGGTGTATGTCTTCACATAAAGTTTGACATATATTTGATATATATTGCAATATTTTGTAAAATGTGCTTTGTATTTCTCAACATTGTTTATAATTATTAGAAGAACATTTTATCATTTCAGAAACTCTGATGATAAGTAACTATTGAAAGGAAGGTTGATAGTGTACCACTTGAGAATAAAAGAAGTGTTTTTATGACAGTAATATACTTTTATTGATTTTCCCGAACAATTACAATAAAATATTCGACGTAGAATGTTACGTGATAACTTTCTGTGTATTTTCAAAGTATAGTCTAATTTGTTTCGTCCTTTGGGTTATAACATCTCAGAACAAAGAAAAAACTCGCTATTGCAACATCTAGAAACTGACACAAAGTATCTCCAAGTAAGAATTTTATTTCCCGAACTTCTTTCTACAAAAGTATCGCTCACACATTTGGCTTTAAGAAGAAAAGGCAAAAGCTGATCTATCTCCTCGCTATTTCATTATAGACTTGAAATAAAACTAATAACAGCAAGAGCTCTCCTCTCGTAGCCGGCGGGCGCAATTTAGACGGCGTCGGTCCTCTTTCTCCCAGCGACCGCTGCTCGGGAAAAATATACTTTATGCTCTCGCAGAAGTCTTAAGATGCAGTTTAAGGTCGCATACTCACGTCTCCTTGTCTTGGCGTTTTGCCACCTGCCACGTTCCCTACCCGTCTCTTCCGCTCCCTTTGCTTCCTCCCCTGCTCCAAATCTCCCATCTAACAACCTGGGCGGTTTTTCTTTTCACTCTTTTTTTGTTATTTGCGAGGGGTTTTCGTTTTACATCGCCAAGGAGAGCTATCACAAAGAACGAGGACGGTCATAATGCACGCGTGTATCTGACGCTGAATGCGCGACAAAACGCTACTCCGTGTGCTGTTATAAAGATATGGGGATGGAGAGTGTGTGGGTGGGGGGGTTCAGGAAGAGAGGGATGGCAGGGTAGAGATCGAAGGAAGGGTTCCTTGGACGGATGAAGGGATGACGCAGCGGTTTACGACTGGGCGTTGTGTTTATGACGTCTGCGGCCTTGCGGCGGTGGACCATGGTTCCCTGAAGCGGCTAATCGTCGGGCTGTCCTCGCCACCGTCGCGACGGGACGCGATCTGTGCTTTCCGAAGCACGAGGAATCTGTTAGGATTCGCAGTGCATTGGCCTCATTTAAGAACTGGAGACAGAGCGATGTGGCAATAGTGCTAGTATTTAGAAAGTTTGTTTCCTCGACTGCGTCGCAAAGTTACATGACTATTTGTGGAAACGAAATATGATGGATATATTTACAGTTGCATTTAAATTTTTGGTTAAAATGTAAAAAAAAATATTTTGTTAATATAATATCACAAAAGACTATATAAATGATTGAAAAAAAAGTAGTTGTGTTCTACTGTCTATAAAATTAATAGAGACAATTGTTATTATCCCTGAATAACAACAAGCAACTTTTAAGTATAGGGAAGTAGTGGATAAATGCAACATTGAACGAATGACATCTTGAACGTGATACGGAATGAGGAATTGAATTTGCAGAATTTCATCGTGGCAGTGATTTTTTTCCACACTGAAACAAATAGAATTTAAATAAATATTATAGCACACATACACACACACACACACACACACATATATATATATATATATATATATATATATATATATATATATATATATATATATATATATATATATATATATANTGCGTTAACAATGGTGGTTATTTGGGAATGAACCCAGGTTATACTTATACATTTTTCCTTCCTATCACATGTTTATGGTATATTGTCAACCACACTCTCGTTTCTTCTAAAGTTTTCTAAATTACTATATCATAACGTTGACAAATATTTAAACAATTTCTGTCTGTTTCCCAAAAAATTGTAATTTGTAAAATGTACGTTTGTAAATATGTTATTATCCCTCTTTCTCATCCATTAGTTTTTTCTCTTTATTGTTTTAATGCTGGATCGTGTAAGTAAATAGCTAGCATTTTTTGTTGCATTATTAATTTTTGTCAATTGCATCTATCACTAAAACGGGAAGGAATGATAACCATGCAAATTGTTTAAGTGATTCTTCTGATTTTTCCATTCAATACAAGAAACTTCTGCGAAGATTAGTTAGTTCTTAGACCATGGTACTATATCATAGATTGTCATCAGTTTACGGCAAGTAAATCTTTTTTCTTTTTGTATAACTAAAAGAATTATCTGTGTAGTATATTTGATGCATTACATATGAAATTATTCCAGCTGAAGCATTTAGCATTTTCTCTTCAGAGAGGTTTTGGTTAGAGAACCTCGGAGCCATACTCTCGCGTAGGGAATGTATGACAAGAGTTTGTAGAAAGGGTTTTGGCAAATGAAGGACCAGATGGAAGGCAAGCCCTTCTCTTAACCACGACCAACGTTCCTTCAATCTGTCGCGCCACGTGACGACTCACCTTCCTCCATCTTTACTCTCCTCTCTCTTGTCAGGCCTCCACCAACCCTCCCCCTCCACCATGAGAGCGACGCCATCCGGCGCCCTGACGCTAACGGCCTATGTTCGCGACAGCGAACTTCTCCAAACGAGATGATAGGTGTACGGCGGCGTGTCTCCGGGTGTCGTACAGGCTAATGACGACTGCAACAGCAGCGACAGCGACGTCGACGGTGGCGGTGGCGACAGCAGCAGTGTCGCCGAGGGTGAAGAAGGCGGCAGCACCAAACGAGGCAGGCGCCGCTTTTTGCCACGCGGAGCGTCTTCGTCGTTGCGCGTCCTGAACACCCACCCCCATCGTTCCTTTTCCGTGCTCCCAGTCCACTGCCCATGCTGCAGTAATTGAATCCCTCTGTGAGAGAGCGAGCGAGCGTTCGCCTCCCGACGTCCACACCAACCCCCCAAATCCAGCCTCCGCTGCGGCGACGGGGGCGTCGTCCGTCGTGCTCCGCCTCCGAAGGAGCTCTTCGTCCCCTCTTCTCACCCACGACCTTTTTCCTCTCGCCCACGGAAGAAGTGATGTCTTAAGTCTCGCTGATACTGAACCGCCAAACGCTTCTCGAGGGTTTCTTTGAAGGAACAGAGTTACGAGAAAGTATCCTTGATGATGTCTGTTTTAAAACGGCGCCTTCAACAGATGTTCCAGTTCGGATGTGTATTGGAATAAAACACTTCAATTAGATTGAGAAAATTTTTTCATCTCCATTTATTTTTCGTTTCATGGAGTTTAATTGAAACAATTATGGAATTTTATGGAAACGATTTAAATGGTTTGTACCAAATTATATAATTTTTTTCATTATGAAATGGAATAAAACGACTAATAATTTCTATCAGAACATCAGATCTGCTGTTCCACCAATACAGACAACAGTATTTAAATACATTAATATAAAGAAAAAACATAGAGTATAGTGAAATATTGGGAGAAATTGTTTGCATAGAAGTTCGTTCTACTTACAACATAGAATATACCCTAAAAAATATACAAAAATTCATACAGCTATTATAGATAAAGATGTCATATGACCTAAGTAGAACTTCGTACAATATTTATTATGAATCTTTGTGAACACAGTATTGCCAACTGGTATTGGTATTCAGATATGATATTTATATAAAATAAAAATGGGAATTTAATTTTACAAACAGACACGTAATAAGTGTTGAGTATTCACCATTCAATGTTATAACGTGTATGGTTTCTGCTCTTTTTCAAACATATTTTGTATAAATATTTACATTTAACATGTTACGTTGTTGTGTTAACAATATTTTATATTATGTTGTTTTGTTGCTATGTATGATATTTGTTACACCTAAAGAAAGCCCAAAACCTGGCTTAAACGTTGCGCTTGTACAAAAGTTCACATTAAATGTTAAGAGGAGTCCTACTAAAATCATATGATATAGTGAACTGTAATAGATTTTAATATAATTATTAATTAAGTTACTACAATACAATCCCTGAACTTAACGTGGGAATATACACACAACGGGAAAATAAATTTTAAAGTAAGATTGGATGTTCAATTTCTGAAAACTGCTGGAACAATACAAAACAAGACAGCAAACTACACAAGATAAATTTTCTCGTATATTCTTATATTATAAACATAACTTGTCTTAAAGTAATTATACAAAAATAATGAGCCTTGAAATGTATTAAAAAATTGTATCATACTGTATAACCAAAACATTATTTAAGACTATTGGAAAACGAAAAAAGAAAAGGTGATAGTTACCTGTATTCGAAGAAAAGGCCACGAAATATATGTTGTGCTTCTTGCTGCTAAGAGTATAATGTACAATGCGAATAAAGAGGAAAAATAAAATTAACATGTTTCAAGCTGTTGGCATTGCTCTTACGAAAGTTGAATTCACCCATACATATCTTCACCTCTTCCTGGTTTTATCACTTGAATGAACACGCTCTGTTCCAAACTTCTTGTTTAATGTCGCGGAAAAAAGAATATATTTTTAGATTATTGTCTAAAACCAACTAAGGAGGAAAGACATGGAAAACCCGGAAGGAAGCGACGAAAGGCGAATTTCCACCCACCTCTCAGCGGGAATTGGGTGAGATCAGCGGTTTTCTTGACGTAGCCAGTTCGTCTCTCATTAGTCAAAGAACGACTGCCTTCAAACTCATTTCTGACCCATCCAAGATGGGGAAAAGCATGCCTGACAAAGTTCGTGACAAAGAAGATATTGTTCGTTGCTCGAAGCTGCACTTTTTAATGGGCCAATAGAATAAATACCCAGCAACCTTCCTTCTCTAAGCAAAAAAAGGAGCAAAAAGGATACGAACTCTTCACTTTCTCAGAAGAATAAAATTTTATGTGATTTTAACAACGCAGAAAATGTTTTTGAAAGAGAAAAATAAATGGCTGAGGAAAAATGACGTCGTCGGTTTTCGCGGAGAGTGAGAGAGGTGGGGGTTCGAAACAATTTAAAAGTTTTTCAGTTTGTCTGGTGGGTGCTGGCAGGCGTAGCGTAGTAGCGACGCGTCTGGGCAATGAGGGTGGAATGTAAGTGGGGGAGGGGGTGAGAGCTGAGAAGCAGGAAGGGGGGTTCGCAGGCGAGCCGTTTGTGTAGTGTAATGTGTGAGTTAATATGATTTGTGCGTGGACGTGGCGCCAGATGTTGGTGCGCTCGCCTGCGCCCGTTTAATGGCTCCTTATCGCCTCTGCGCCGCGTCGCGTCGCATTGCTAGAAGAGGGGAAGGGAAGGATACAGACGATGTTGGAGAGGAGAGGGTTGGAGGAAGCCTGGGCAGGCAGGCATGCACGGGTCAGCGCTCCGTGAGACAATGAAGGGAGGGGATGAGATGCAAGGGGTAGAAACGAGCTAGACGCGCTTGAGTTGCTATGGGGGTGGTAGAATGCGAATGGATTTGGTGAAGGTTAAAGGCGAGGTGTAAAATTAAAGGCTCGTTCACATTTTGTTATCTCTACTCCTTGATAATTGGAGGCAAGACAGCTACGGACGGGGTAGACAAACACTTCATTTAATCAAGAAATATTCGACATCCTCCATATTGAAGTAGAATTCGACTTATTTATGAACGTGATGATAGTACGAGGAAGACCCGAATAGAATAAAAATGCCAAAGTAAACCAAGAGCTATGTATCTTTTGGACTATTTGAATGTGTTTCAATAATACTAGACTAGAATGGATATCAATTGTGCAGCTAGTTTCAAAGAAAGGGATCACATTGTATTCCTTGTTATGGCATGTTTTAAATTATGGTTACTGTTTTTGAAACTGTAGGAGTGACTGACTTACAGCCAAAAAGTATCACGATTAAAAATATTTCGAGGTAAAACGTAGGGGATTGCGAGTGATGTATAGTATGAGACCATCACTTGCAAAGACAGATCCTCGCCATAGGGCCATTCAAGATCTGAGAGGCCGGACGAAAAGAAACTACGTTGCTTACATCGTTGTTTTGCGAGTGGTACCTTGACGGGAGAGGGATGCATGAAGTGGCGTAGGCAAGGATGAAGAGAGAGAGAGAGGTTGGATGGGGTGAACACTGTAGCTCACCACTCGTCGTGTCAAGGACCACTCTTCCCAGACGCAGCTTCTGTGCTTGGGTTGGCTGGGTGAGTTGCGTTTAGCGTTCGCGCTTTATTGTCGACATAATTATCCCGTTCGGTATCTTGTTCCGGTGGCACGCAGGCGAATTTCTAACTGCAATATGCACCTCGAATTGTACGTAACATGTTGAAGAAACTCTGAACTAATATACCTTTTGGTGATGTTTCAAAACTTTATTCTAATTTTATTTCAAATGCAGTTTGACGATTATGTAAAATTAATGCAATTTCCAAAATCTCTGATATTCTTTGGTTTTATGACTGGTTTGAATGTTACAATATTGATGAAATATTTACAATGAAGCCTGTCACGGCAATAAAATTGAAATTGTATTCTAGAAAGTACGAGTGGTACTTAAGATACAGGTATTGCCTTCCTAAATTCCATTTTTGAATGAGTTTTATGATTGAGAAAACATTATTGATAATACTGGAGTAATTGTGCCATTATAATTTGAGACGTGTTATAAACATGTAGAAGATATTTGTGGCTACGAATATCTTCAAAATACGATTTTAAACGTGGATATACTCATCATATTTCTTCATTCATTCATTGTATTGAAGCTTGTTTCTATTCAGCACTGTAAAAATGCTTTCATAAAATTTGTAAGTCCGAGTAACTCTCTGTTGCGTCATGACTCGCAAAACTTGTTTTTAATGCACAAACAAGAAACTCATCTGAATATGAACGTGGGGCCTTCTTTATCACCAATCTCATCCTCTGGACTCTACATCATTTGCGTGTTGCCATCAGCGAGAATTAAGCAATTAAAGTTAATGCACGCCAACGAAGGTCTCTTTTTTCAAAAAATCACGCAACTAAGGGATTAACCTCGAAACGCTTACAGATAAGGGAAGATGCCTCAAGAAAAATGTATACACACTTTTATATCCCGACATGAAAATACAGGACACACAACGAACTATAAATAGGCCATTGTCCTTCTGGGTATTTCGACATTTTTTTCCTGAGTGCAGTCTCAAAGCGTGGTCGTCTCATTATGGAGCAGGGAACTTCTAATACTCTCTACTCCGTGAAGGGAGTAACAACAGTCTTCTCGTTCCCTGGAACACTCCAACCCTTGTCTCTGCTGCTTCATTATCTATTTGGACTTTTGGAAATTTCTGAATGGAATACTTTGCAGTAATTACTGTTCGTCCTCGGCCAAGTATTGTCTGGAAATGCAGAAATGGGAAGGTGCCGACACTACGCGACCTTAGCGAGACAACGCTTTTCGGCCTAAGCGCGAACTAAGAAAAAGAAATGAAAATCGTAATTACGTAGATGGCGCACGGAGCCGTGGTGCGCGAGGTCGTGGAGGGGGAGGGGGCGGGCGGGCATTCGCGAGCAAGCGAAGCGCAGTGGAGCTCGGCCGCCACGACCGACGCTAGCATGTAAGGTCGTGTTCTCGAAAACAATTACTCCCTTCTCCATTTAACTCGTTTCCCACTCATGAAGTGTAGGCTAATTGTCCCGGAGGCCGAGCTGGTTAACGGTAATGTGGGCCCCTGTAACTGTGGACTGAGGGTGGTTCACAGTGGAGGAGGAACATTAGCGCTGGGTAGGTTGGGTTCCTTTCTCGTTTTGGAACAGACTCTTTCTCGGCCCTTTAGTACTGAATCGCGCCATGGTTTCTGGTCACTTGCGAAGTGACTCTTCCCACTGAGCGATTTGGAAACGGAGCTCAGATCACCAGGATTCGAAATTCTCCAGTTCTGAAGGCAAACTTGCACTTTACTTTGTATGTACGACGATTTTGCTTCATGTAAGGTTTGGTCAATTGATATGAAATTCCGTATAACACTGTGCCTTATTGAAGTATGAGGGATACTGAAATAAAACGTGCGTAGAAAGAACTGCAAACAAAATACTTTAAAATTCAATTTAAGTAAACATTATGGGAAGAATAGAATAATATATTCATTTGTTATTGCCTTGTGTTTGAGAAGACATCTTGTGATAGAAAGTTTGAAATATATTTTATACTACTTTTGCTTCAAGGTAGCTACTCTTCCCTATGAGTAAGATGTAAGTATCCGTTTATACTTTCTGTATATTTCGCATTCCATGTAATATTTTATAGATTTGTGTAAATGGTTGTAGTGAAATCCAATTGTTTTAATTTCGTTAAACATGTAAAACTGTTAAAATAGTTCTATGCAAAGTGGGCTTTGCATTAAGCGTTGAGGTACTTCGTGCAAGTGGCACATTTCAACGCCTTTACTCTGCTAGAACTATAAGCAGCTTGTGCTGTCGCAAAACTCCCTTTGACGTCTACTTGAGCTACAACTACAGAAAGTCTGTTTCCGATGTCCCTGTCTCTGACCGTGAAATGCCAACTCCGAAAGTTGTCTTGTTTCAAGGTATGAATTGAATACTGATGAGCCACTTCATCTCAGTGGAGAATTATCGTACTACTCTCTTTTCTGCATATTCACAGTGTGTTATAAAACTGTCATATATTCGAATAAAACAGTTAATGAAGTTTTCTTGTTCGTTCCTTTAAAATTACCATTTAATGTGTCACATTTTTATATTATTTTAATATATCATAAAAAAGAGATAAAACGTTTGAATTCCTTTATGTTTAGAAGCATCGCAAGGAATGATCTTGTGGAAAGACACTTGGAAAATGTTTCACGGATATTACGTGTAAATGTCAGATTAAGTGACACAATTGTTATATGATTTTCATACTTCTTATTCGAATTCATTTTATTCGCACTTTTGGTTTATATTGATCAGACGTGCGTAAGAATTTGGTATGAACCTACTCAAGTTGCTTCGTCACTAAAGATGATTGAATGTAGACCAAGAAGTACATTGGAACATAAATTCGATGTCATTTGTCGCAACTCTCCGTTGTCAGTCTTCTATCCAGGGAATCCGAAATAGTGTACCATCAGAACTCACGCCTGTCCAATTTGGGCACTTAGTCGACAACGTCCATCCTCGCCGCCGCGTTTCGACTTGCGCGTCCCGCAAATATTGTTACGGCGGTCGGGCGGCGGCGTCCAAGCGCAGACGGAGGCGATGGGGGCGGCGGACGCGTGGCCTCCTCAACCGCGGTTAGTCGTAAACAAAATTCGCGCGATATTCACAGTAATCAAATATTCACTGCATCCATTACTAAGTCCTTGCTTTGGGAACCCTCTCCTCTTCCATCAACGGACCGCCTGCCCGTCGCACTGCTCCGCAAACCCTGTCCTTCCTCGCCCCCCTCCTACCATTTCCAGCGGCCCTAGCCGGCCTGCGGCTTTCTGAGTCCCGTCCACGCCACCCTCCGGGCGCGGGCCGCTGACCAACTTTCACCAGAAATGTGGCCGCTAATTTGATTCCGGCCCGCAGCTCTGCTGACTTACGGCTCGCTGGCCGTCGCCGTCCGCGTCGTTCGTTCGCCCTCTCTCCGTGGTACGTTTTGCCCATTTCCTGGTTCCACAACCCACGCCCAAGATCTTGTGCGATGCAACTATTTCAAAACTCTTTGCCGCCTTACATGTTTCAAAGTAGATAATTGTTTCTCTCAGAGGTGACACTATTTTTTTTTTTACAAATAACAGATATCTCCTTTTTAAATACAATTTTTTTATATACTGTGGTGATATTAAATAAAATACTTGATTAGAGAAGTTTATTTCTCATATAGTTTGGAGGAAATTTTACTAGCGATTATTATTTTATCTTAAATTGCAAGGCTCAATAATACTTTTTCTTTAATATAAATGACAAAAATATTGATGATTGTATGTATTTTTGAGATAATTTATGGGAAAACAGATGACACGAACATCGTAACATTTTTTGGAACTCTAAACAGGCCATCAAGATTATAATAAAATTAATATCTTTCTTGAAAGGTTTTTCTTCAATTGTTGATGCTTTATACTTTACGATATGAATTACGATCATATTGCTATATTCTCTATCTTTCATAAATTCTCTGTTTTATAAATATGTTATATATTTCAGTTTTCTGTTTTACGAATAATTGAACTTTTGTTAATTTTGAGGACTCACATCGCGTCTCTGTTTCGAAATAAAATATATTTTAGTATGTCGTACGTTACCACATATAGTCCTTTTTGATTTTCCCTTTTTCTCCAATCGTATTTAAGCAATAATTAGACATCATTAAAAGTATACATTTACTCGTAAATATACAGTTAGTATATTCGAACATTTAACGATTTTTAATAATTTTATTTAAAACACAAATTGAATTTGAATGTATACATTAAAGTCCATTCTTGTTGCAGCATGACCATCGAAAGGGTAATTTTCCATTTCTATGACGCGGCACCTACAGAGCGACTAGGAAGATCATGACGCTAGTAACGGAAATACCGTATAATACACCACCGACACTCTTAGACACTATTGATGAAATCTATTTTCGGTTATTGGGGATAATTCTGAAAAAAAAAGACCTAGTATCTAAAATGAGATTATCTCTTTTTATTCCTATATGAAAAGCATTTTATATGGAAGAAATCTACTATTTCCGTTTTTACTTTTCTCTAAAATATATATGTCTGCGGATGTTTCTATGTAGCACTGAATCGTCAAATTGGTTCTCTCGTGTCTGCGGAGCATGAAATTAAAAATAAATATGTTTCGCGTTCATGACTTCGTGTGTAATATGAAAAAAATGTTCAACGATTACACGTTAACACAACGGTTACGCGATGCAAAGTCGTTCCTATCCTTTTATATTTATTAGAAATTTATTTAAGAAAAATATTCTCTCACTAAGAAAATATTCTTCAGTGTTCTCAAATTTCGGGTTTTTCTAGTACTTCATATAGGCATCAATACAAATCTAGTACTTCATATAGACATCAAATAACACCAAGTGATTGTGAAATAATTAAATAGTTATACAATTTTATTTAATTCAACGTAAATGTGAATAATGAAAATGAAAAGTATATTTTTCATTGTTCTAAGCGTGTGGAAATTAAATAGAAAATTGCACTATGTTCTGAAAAAACATTCTGCTGTTAATTTATATAAAACCTCACGATTGAGCAATAGAAATATGTCTTGCTGATGACACAAGTTTATATAATTTTGGAGTTTTCAACATTTAAAGCATTCTTTAGTATTTCATGCATGGTGATTTAAAAAATCTTTACATTTCCCTATCACGGTAGAATTTTTTGTAATCGTAGAAACTAAATTTGAAAATTTGTCAAAATTATGCTATTTCTGTAACTCTATAGGCCTTTTTATTTCTTAGCTACAGATAGAAAATATACATGTCTCATGGCGAGATATACGCAGTGTTTGAAATTACGTATGACGGAAGTTTGTTTGCTGTATTTTCAAATTTCGTGTTGGATAGAAATACTAATTGTTCTTAGTCAAATTGACTATGTCTATCAACTGTTTTAATTCATTTTATTATATATGTGACAGTTTTGTAGATATTAGCAACAGTTTTAGATAATGAATTTTGTGAAAATGCTTTCCATGTAAGTTTTGAGAACTCCGAGATCGAAGAGTAAAAGTGTCCACTTCAAATCCGTCATATGTATGCCATTTTTACACGCAAAAATCAAAGTAGTGTTTGTCAGTCATAGTTAATTTAAGATTCATTTATGATTAAACTAACAATTGAACTATTTTTATTAATAGTAGACTATTTCTCTGTCAATGTTTGTGTTCTGAGTTAGGAGCAAGGTGAAAAATTCCTCCAGGAATTTTAAAACCATGGGAATATTATGGACACTGGAATATGAATATGATGACTGATCACTGCTGGTATTCGAAAAGTCTAGAAATACTTCATAGAAGACGAAAGTTATTAAACGTTCACTTGAAAGACAAGTTCATACCAATATTTTTAATTCTGAAAAATTAATTCCTTTGTTTTGCATATCATTTTTAAATTTTCATTCTAATATTTTTTTCAGTATTTTTAATGGAAGTAATTATTAAGTTTTAACAATATTTAATACTATTACACTGTTTATATTTACACTGTAGACACTGTAGACCTAATTTGACAATTACGTAACTTTTGTCTAAACGAGTATAAAATTTCCTGACGTGATTGTAAAAATAATATATTTTGAATTCAGCACAGCAATTATATTGTAAAGCACTTAATTTTGTGCAAATCCCAAATTAAAAGATAAGTTTCATGGGATTGTGTATTTTAATAAAGATGTATAGATGAAAAGTTATTTGTAGTATTATAAACACTGATATTGACTCATGTATATAAATTCACAACATAGAAAACGTTTAAAATTGTTCGAAAAGTTGTGATTCCATACTATTTCAACTCCAATATAGTATAGATGACTTTGTAAAAAGCGTTGCTTCATAATACATTAATGGTATGACAGTTGATATATATTTGATGAATAACATTTTGTGCTATTCGTTGATTTTTGCGAATAACAAAGTTTTATACTAAAATGAACAAAATACGTTCCCATCTCATTAATTGTGTCACTCTTTACCAGAGTAAGCAGTATTATAAAACGAGCGGCGACATCAATTTGTTTGCCTTAGGAGATGATAGCTTCATTTTTGCAGACAGGTAGATTGTTAAGCAATAAGATTCAATAACATATTCATGAATAAAAACAGAAATTGAACAGAATATATGAAGCTCCTTTTGATAATCATTATAAAGTAAAAACATAAATGAACCAGGAACAACTGGCAATATGTATTTATAAAAACACGGAGAATATTTTTATATTCTTTGTAGCAAAAGTTTGAATAATTATGATGTTTAATTAGTTGACAAGAAGTACGACTTTAAAGGTTTGGGAATAAAGTGGCTTCGAGGTCACGATCTTGTAAAGTAAAAATATTTCGTGACTAGCGAAATTACAGCCTGCGTGGTATTCCTGCCAGAATTGCCTTTTCTACACAGATTATCAACGTATTGCTTACCTTGTATTTATTATCTTAACTGTACATATTGGAATCACTGCATCACAACAAGTATGCTTTCACTTATGCATTCATTATTCCACATTTGGAACGTACTTCTTCTAAATTAGTCTTAAAATTGACTTAATTTTAATGGCAATGGATTTTATATTGGCTCCATGTGTATTATCTTGTGACCAAACCCCTCTCTAGCTTCGTATCTTGAAGCTCATTCTTGGCTCCTGATTGGGCCTCGGGCTTCCGTGATTTCATTATCCGGGTCGTGAGTTCATTAGCAGGAACATCGTCTCCGCCTGCGGTTGTTGTTTACCTTGGCGTATTTGTGTGGGCGGGCTTACCTGAGGGGCCAACATGACGTGAGATGAATGTAGTCTTGACACAGTTACTATCAGAATTTCTCTGTAGTGACCACTCTGGCTTCAAATCATTTCATTGTTGTAAGCATTTCTTTTGATTGGTGTCGCAACATGAAATTATTACTCGCACTTTTCTGATATACTCTTCAAAAACGAGAATATCAGAAACGAGAATATCGTCTCTTGGAATGAGACGAATAATTTTAAGGGGAAATCAAGAAATTTGAGAATTTGGAATAGAATACGAAGAAATCAAGAACAACGAAAGTCCAATGAAACCAAGAAAGGGTGACGAAGAGAGAGAAATATAATATCTGTTATCTCAGTTGTGTAAAGTAATAGAATAAAATTAATATAATGGGATATAATTATTGTTTTTTTACAAACTACAATAGACGTGTTACTCAATTCGTGTTCAATTACTCAAAAGTATTTTAATTGGCCACATGAGCCGTGCTGCATTTCAGGCACAGAAAATATGTTTTGATAATCACTTAAACGTGTGTAAAATTGCGTGTTTTCAATCGGTATGGCCTCTTCCATCTCCTAAAGGTCGTTCTACTGACAAAGAATATTCTACTGAATATTTTAAATGTCTTCAATTTTGTAAGCGGGTAAAACTATATATGTTTACATCAATTCTAGCTTTTAAAACACACCTTGCCTTTTATGGACTTTAATATACGCGGATGAAATGCATTGTCTCTCGTGAGAAAATATTTATTTTCGAAAATAAACCAACTTCGAAAATAACTTTACAAATATTATAAAAAACAGAATTTCCTTTTAAAATGTAGTTAAAGTACATATTAATTTTTAAAATAAGTTTTCATAGAGATCACCGGGCATTGTGGAGAAATATTTGACTTTCTGCAGTGTCTTGTGTGCGACTTTGGAATCGGAGAGCTGTTCGCCATTGTTCTCGGCGTCATGAGAATGCCTCGACAACACTGCACTCGCTAATCACGACATTCGACGTTCCATGACCTAGAATTAAATCTAATTCATTTTGTGAGTGATTGAAACTTATTTATTTTGTTTCAAACCCGGAATCATTACTTATTACGACTAATAATGGCACTCAATAGGCAAGTAATAGAAATTATTTATGAAATATACTAAATAGGGTACTGTGAGACCTGATGCTGGTGGTTTTGTCTGGTGACCACGAGTGTAGACCGTGGTGGAATGAGGCGCATCATAGTGGAATAAGACAAGTGTGTCCGTCCCGAACATGCACAGTGCAAGACATTTTTCGGAGCGGGAAAATTAGGATAACGCTTCACACATACAACACAGTGAAACATATTACATAAATCTGTACTGCATCTTTAACCTCCCTCTCAAAAAAATTCTTACGTTTCATAGGCTGGCCTACGTCCGCTCCACCTCAATGTGCAATGGCACACCTTGTGTTATTCAACTATGATTGACATCGAGGTGGAAGAGGATGTTGGTCAGTCAATGAAATGCAAAACATACTTTGCGAGGGTAGTTGAAGGTGTTGAACAAATTGATGTAATATGTTTGACTGTGTTATAGATATGATTAGCGTGAAGCGATATCCGAATTTTGCCCGTTCCGAAATTCATCTTGAATATGATTGGCTAACACTGCGCAGGCTCGGTACGAGCGCACCTTATCTTGTTCCACTATGAGTGCATACGGCAAAATACAAGGAAAGTGGAATTGAAAAAAAGCAGAGTTGCAAAAATATTCTTATGGGAATGTCATGCTACTAACAGAGCACGTGAGGTTCCATTTTATATAAATATCTTTATATATAACTATTTGTTACAAATTAGATCGCAATAACTTTGTAATTCATTTAACTTTCGCGCAAAGTAATATAACTAAAAAGATAATTAGACTTTTCAATTATTTGACTGACATTACACGGTAGATCGACCTTAATTCAATACCATGCATATCAGGTTAATATTATAGTATAATATTAGCCCATAATAAAGACATCAAATTAACGTTAATAGCGCAATGATACCATGCAATGAGTAACGTCGTCCATTTCAACCCGTAGGATGGAAAACCACTAAGAAAATAAAGAGTAGATGTTTGTTTGGGCATTTAACAAAACTTTTTGGATCTATGTGATGCATTTTTTCGAAATCATGTGTGAAAGTTTGTATACATGAGACATTCTCAACGTACGTGAACCATCTGATTGAAATATAACTTAATGTGATAGAAATCTTTTGGCGGAAGAAGGTATTGAAAAGTTGGGATTCTTCTTTTGTTGTTAGTATTTAGAATGATACTCTGTGCCGAGGCCCAACCATGTATGACAATGTTTGAGATGACGATTCATCCAACTATGTGTTCTATGTAAAAAGAAGTGGATTATGTATTTAATAAGAGGTATTATTTTAAACCAGCTCTTGTTCCCTTTCACAAAAATGTGAATTAATTTGAAATAAAAATATTATTAGATTCAATGACGTATCGTGTCTAGGTAAGTTACACACTAATTCACGCGGTAAGTTAAAAAGAGGGATGTTGATTGCTTTTCTCCAAGTGTTGCTACAAGCTGCAACCTGGTTCGCACTGCAAAGAGAGTGCCTAGCCTGGCATTTTCAGAAGGTTATGGAAGACCGCGCGCTTGGTGACCCCCCACGGGCACGAGCGTTTGTATTCAGCCACCCGGTGTACGAAGTGGGCGAGGGCGTCTCGTTAGCTATGAACGTCTCTCTCTCTTTCGCTTTCCGCACTTCATTCGTCGACGCCACCGCACTGACACCGAGAGCGAGCGAGAGCCTGCAGTCGGGCGGGCGCGCGAAAGGACGAGGTACCCAAGGTGCGGAAGATGGGTTTTAATTTCGCGCGGTTGCCGGCCCTGCGTCGCCCTGTGACGTGACACGGCTGTGCAAGCAGCTGTCACGTGACCCGCTTGGCTAATTAACGCCGCGCGCGAGGGGGGAAGGAGGGAAGGAGGAAGCGAGAGGGAGGGAGTGCGACGCGTTCGTTAGTCGGAGCACTGGGCGTTCGTCGTCAACCCCATCCCCGGACATTCTCATCCCACTCGTACTCTTCCATGCCCTCGACATCCCAGCACGTGGGGTATCCCTGTATCTTTATATCCTCGCACTCCACCGCGTCTACGGCCTCCTTTGCAACAATGACCACCTGTACCCTCCCTTCCCCACTTTTTCATTCCCCATTCCCCGAGACGATCCGCGGTTCCCGCTTCGTCCCTGACGCTCGCACCTACTTCACTTCTTACGCAGCCTTCCTTCTAGCTCTGACGCGAGATGGCATTCATACAGAGGAGCGTAATATTTCCTCGAGAGGTCGCTCGTATTCATTTAAAAGCACGTAGGTTCCTTTTCCTGAACTGAAAAACATTACGCAGGACCACGATTTCACTTCTCTCAATACTTCTGTTTGAAAGTCTCCTCCGTGATGAGATTTTAAAAAAGGAGAAATGAAAATAAAATGAGTTGGTGATTGTTAGTGAGAAAGTTGTTAAAAGGAAATGAAGTTTCGTGATTATTTTGTACTTAAATGCTGTCACTAATTATTACGCAAAACTATATAATCGTATTTTATTTTGCAATTCTCGCGATAGTTTTCGATATGAGAACTGATCCTAGGAAGTTTCAAATTCAATATCAACTGTTAATGATCAACGAGGACAGTATCAAAAGAAAATATGTTGAAAGTGAATAATCATTAGTCTTCATTATTTATGGTATATACGACTTCAGTCAGATACAGAAACTGACAAAAATTAGTTTATTTTTTTCGTTAAAAAATATTAAAATAACAATAAACATTAAACCAGATTTTCTCGTTTGTAGTTCGATCTATGTCACGATGTAACTCCTATATCATTATAATTTTATTTTTAATCACTCATTAATATATTGTAAAAATGTTACTATTTTTCGCGTGCATAGAAATTACGATAGTAACGAATATAGAAATTAAGGTTTCACCTGTATATATTTGGATTTGTTTGAGAACTATCAGAGACAGATTTTGTTATTTTAGAAAGTATGTATGAATATAAGTAAATTACTTGACAACTTTCCAACGTAATTTGACGCAGCTTGACCAACTTCGGCTCCACAGAAATAAAACTCAACATGAAATCTAAATCTAATTTAACAGATTTATACTGTCTAAATAAATATTACAACATTTTTCACGTAGATTTGTTTATTCTATAAGATTTATAGACACGACGTAAATCTCATCATTATTTACATTGTATTTTTCGGAATTGTGATATTGTTTGTTCTGTTTGGTACCGATTTTTACCCGAATAGCTCTGTTACACTTTTTGCAGTTTAGAGGTTCAAGCAATATTTAAAAAAATATAATGGTTAAAAGTTTTGGATATTGGTTTTAGCAATTGCAAAGAAACTCTTATTCAGTAAACGATAAACTTTGAAAATAGTCCCTGTCGATAATCCAGGCATTTACTTTAGAATATATTTGAATCATTTATTTTTATCTTAAAGTCTCTTTAGTATATTCTCCCGTCCCCACCTTTGATTAAGTTGTACACTTTCTAAACGCTCTTATACACGTTGTCCCTCATTTTTTTGTTTTAAATTTGCGATTCTTCCGATGCGCCTGCTTCTAACAAATTGAGGTAAAACAATTGAATATCTCGTAAAAATATTCCTGATAATAAATTGAGGATAAATAAAGACTATACGAACGTCGTTCCCAGTGAGCAATAGGAAGAAGCAAACCTATTGAGGTTCGAAGAAATGAGAAAACTTGTTCGTGGATGGGGCCACGCGCCTCGCCACTTGTGTTCGCTCAACTTCCCTCGCTCCGCGTGCCCAGAAGTACTCACCGTGGAGCACAGAGCGAGAGGGTGAAGGGTCGAAGGGCAGGGTGAAAACGTGGAAGAGCGGTGCGCTAGCCAGGAAAGCGAGAAGCGCGAGAAAGCTCCATGATGGATGCCGGATCAGCACTTATCGGCGTTATGAATTATGGCGGGACGCGCGTGAAAAATGCACACTCCCAACTCGCCCCTGAATTGGAAGTATAAATACTTGAAGCCGCAGCTGGCGAGAATTCGAGAAGTGAACGCTGGAATTATTTGGAGTTGGCTCTCGCGATTGAGAATATACTGGCCGGACGTGGGTGCCACCGCCACCACCGTCTTCACCACCTTGGTGCCGCTGCCGGGGCCTTCCTACACTAATGCCCGTCTGTATCAGGCACCGACGTCTTCCGGAAAGAAGTCGTTAATAATAATGATCCAAAGGTCGCTATCCCCTTCTTATTGATTATCGTTTTGAGTAGCCGCTTGTCTGGAAAGGGATCTTTCCGTTATTTGAGATGGTAGTCTTTGTTTTGTTGAAGAGGGTGAATTGCTTCATGAGTAGTTTCTTCTTCGTGGTGCTCTGTATGACGACCAGGATGAACCGGAGAACCTTTTTTAACACTTCTATCGAAAATGACATTTGATGCTTTTGCATGTGTAACTAACGTTTCTACCCTGATTCACAAAATTTATTGAATTCAATGTTCTTATTTTTATATCATTAAAGTAGTTTTAGTAAAATTAATGTCCACTTTTATTCACTTTTTCGTTGCAATATGATAAATAACTAGTACTTTAGTTTAATTTGATATTGCCCTACGGGATATTGGCAATACATTCATAGTCGGAAGAAAAGTACAGTGGTGGTAATCTGGAGATTTGCTTGAAACGTCATGAAATAATATTGCAGGTTCAGTATGATAACGGACCAATAAGAAGAATAAAAATGACTTTGGAAATGCTCAAAATGACCAGATGATGAACAACTTCCATGGAAATGTGAATCAAAATTATTTTATCAGCTCTCCAATAGAAGTATGCAGTAATTAAGTCAGCTTTCAAGGGTTTCATTCAGGGATTTTCCTTCACCTTCTGACGATTAATGTTTGTTAGTACCTTATGTATCCAGCAAATAAACATTATTCTAACACTTTTTTTGCAGGAAAAATAATTAGGTAGAAGAGCAATTACTGAAAACTTTATACATGTATGATATAATATACATTTTAACACTTTTATTTTTATTTTTAACACTATTATGCTTTAACTTTTATAAAGTTGCTATTAAGATGTGATGTATGTAAAAATATGATTTAATACCTTTTCAATTTGAAAACTTAAGATATTTAGGTGACACAACAATGCACAATCCCTCCTGTGTCATCACTCCGAAGTTCTTAGCATCCTGTCTAACTGTGAACTCCACGCATTGCTCGTAAGTGAAACATGGCTCAAAAATTCTTTAAGTTCAGGATTAGTCAATGTTCCCGGATATCGCCTTTTACGAGCTGACAGAAATATGTGTGGAGATGGCGGAGTTGGGATATTTATCCGCCATGATTTAAAAAGCAAAGTTGGATTCTCTTCTGAAAACGACATTACGCGAAAAGTCAAGTACCTTTTTGTTGAAATTACTTAAAAAAACAAAAAATACCTTTTAGCAGTTATATACAAACCCCCTAAGCGTGGTAAAATTCATGATCTTGATGAATTATTCTCAATTTGTGCAACTAAATTTGATTCTATAATCGTGATGGGTGATTTTAACTGTGATCTCACAAAAGAAAATTCTTCACACGCAATTAACTTTAATAGATTATTTGATGGTATGAATTTAAAAATTCTTCCTCAGGAGCCGACTCATCACACAAATAATTCTGATACTTGGATGGATGATATTACTACTTCAAACCCGGAAAAGGTTCGATTATATGGGCAAATTCCAGTTCCCGATATCTCTAAGCCCGATTTTATTTATGTTTCTTATGATCTGAAATGTCCTGAGTATGTACCGAAAATAATAGTGTTTCGTGATTTTAAGAATTTAGACCAGTGCAACTTTCTCAATAAAGGATTAAATATATCATGGTATGACATTTACAACGACGCGTCTCTGGACAACAAAGCAAAGCTTTTTACTGATCAATTAATTAACCACATTGACAAACACATACCCATTAAAAAAGCCCGTGTAACTCGCCTTCCAGCACCTTGGTTAACTTTCGAAATCAAACAGTTAATGAAGGATAGAGATGCAGCGTTTGTAGAGTCCCGAAAAACAAAAGAGGAAGAAGACATCGAATTATACAAGAGTTTAAGAAATATTGTAATGCAAAAAATTAGAAACTAAAAAATTAAATATCACTGTAATACATTATGTGCAAACCGGGATAGTAAATCACTCTGGAAAACTCTTAAAAGTATTGGATTGGGTAAGACATCCACTTCATTCGATATCTGTATACCTTTAGATACTTTAAATACTTATTTGGTAGGTCAAATATCTTGCATCAATGAATCTTTAAAGCTAGAAGTGTTAAAGTCTTTACAAAAGATGAGAATTACTCAGAAAATCATTTCTATTTTACGTCTGTCACTCACGCAGAGGTATGGAAGATCATAATGAGTTTAAAATCAAACGCCTCGGGCTCAAATAAATTAAACGTTAGACTATTAAAATTATGTAGTTACTTCTGTGTTTCACAGTTTTAAATGTAAATACGACCCTCCCAATTTTCAGCTTGTATTTAAAATGTAAATGTTTTAAAATGGTTAGATGGAAGAGCAGACCTTAGGGTCTGAGTCTCGCCAAAATAAAGGCACTTATTATTATTATTATTATAACAGACGTATTTAATTTTGGTCAAACCATCTCACTCTATAGTAATAAAGTAGTTATTATGCACTTTCTCTACACGTAAATTCCCCGAAATTGACGTGTCTTCAGAATATCTCTGACATTACATGGGGGTGCGTACGTCAGTTTCCAGATCGAAGGGATTTTGTGGTCTTCGATAGAGTAGCACCGGTCTCGACCTTCGTCCTAACTCCCTTGCAGCTGCCAAGCTTACTTTAGGTGTAATCACTTCTTGCAGCACTGAACCATCCTCCATTCATATTATCGAATATAGAAATCACCAGTTAAATGTGATAAATTCAATATGACATCTTGCCGAGAGCAATCATATAAGAACTTCAACAAAATATACCCACAGGGCAATACCTTATGTTGTTGTGAATCGTTACATCTGATTAGAAAAATCGATGTAGGATCAACGCCAAAATGTTGGGGATCAGTGGTTTAAAATTTTTTTTGACGATTTTAAACTGTTGTGTATAAACTTCATTTTGTGTGATTGGTGTCAAATTGAACTGCTAACTGGAGATATATGAACTAACATATTAAGTAAATTTTTAATGCGTATGTGGAAGACATTGATGACGAGTCACATTACTCAATTGGATATGAAATAGTATTATAGAAACAGACGATACGCGCTTAGAAGAAACATTTTTTGGGCGCTGCAAAATTGTGTAGCGAGAAGTGTATCGGCGGGGTGCATAATGTTTCATTTTTGCCCAAAACCCGTCGAACATCAATATTAGCAGCCTAGGGCGGAGAAATTTTAAATTTGGATACTTCAATGGTTCCTTACACCTGTCTNTCCAAGAATTGAAGATGCAGGATCAAAAAGACTAAAAAATATGATCCATGAAATTTCTTTTCACCTTTTTTTCGAATCTCTTCGAGGAGGTAAATTTGACATTAAAAATCAGTGTCCTCAATATTATAACTCAGGACTTCCGCGAAACGTTTTGGGTAGCCCCTGTTTTATTCTCTGAATGACTGGACTACTATCTGAGAAAATCAAACTATGTTTAATGCTTAATAAAAAAAGTACGGTATTTGGTCCTGCATCTTCAATTTTGAGAACGCATAATGTTTGAATTCATTTTCGTAAGGAACCTTTCAGGTACCCTACCTTAAAATTTCACAGTCCAAGTCCTCTATTATCGATTTTCTTTACTTTTTTCGGGCCAAATGATTCACAGTGCGGCGTGGGGCTCGGGACGGGGAAGTCCCTGAGCGCAGTTGCAGTTGCATCATGCCGCGCCTCGCTGCTGCTGTCGGGCAGGCGCCGCGAAACGCGATTTTGAATGGCGAACGGCACGATCAATCAACCCGTCTATCTTCTTCTTCTTCTTAATCTGTGCCATCTCCATTATTCAGCCACCTTATCAGAGCATATCTTGGCACAATTTTCTACGGAGGAGCCCCCGCAAGAACTGGGGGGTCTGGTTGGTGATAAATGGAGTGATAAGAAGTGATGAAAATAACAAAATGAGGTCCGCGCAAACAGCTTCGAGGGAGACTGGGAAAGAGAAGGTTTTGGTAGGGGTTGCAGGGGTAAAGACAGTGGATGAGCGGAGGGTGGGGAGAAACGAGGAGCGGACACGCCTATGGAGGCTCGATCAGTCATGTCCGGCCCCGCGTCTCCCCTTCACTCCACTAGATTCGCTGTCGGCGCCTTCGCCACCGTCCTCGTTGCCTTTTGGCGTCGGGACGTCGTCAGCACGAGGAGCGGGTGGTTTTGGCAGCGGATGCGTCTTTAGGAACACGCTTCACATCGTATCGCTTGGTGCTTACTCAGCCAATCAATGGCGTTCCACACGAGTTTCACAGTGAACTTGAGCAGCGAGGTCGATCTATTTTATCTCATTCGGTTTTTTAATATTGCTTTATTATGCTTCTTGAACAGAGCAAACAATTCAAAGTACGTATGATGTTAGTTTCTTAGACGAGTTAAGTGAAATGGCGGGAATATCGGATACTTAAAATAACAGATCGAAGAATATTTTAAATTATATTACCGGAACTTTTCAAAATATCTTGCGTAACATTTACAAAGAATTCATGTAGAAATGTCAGCAAAAGTGGATATTAATTAAATAATTTTAATGGAATATGGATATACAAAAATACATGTGTTTCGTTTATCTTTTGTGTTAATTTCTTCTATGTTTTTCAGCAAATACAATTTTCGGGGAGTGTTTAAATAATTTTACAACCGTTTATTTAGTCGCTGAGTTTTTCCCAATGTAACAATTATTGAGATAAACGCAAAGAATGATTTTCCAAACTCAGTGTTTCTATATCTGTGCATTACGAATGTGATTTCCGTTGAAACAGAAGGGCTTATTCGGTAATAATATCTCCAAATATGAAGGTAATTTTCTTCCCTCAACCCTGTGCTATGGTATTTGCCCTAACTCTTAACGGTGTAATGTGTGGTGTTGAGGAAACCATGCACCGTAGTTTGGCATTATACAAAGACCGCTGGAGCGATATCTTTGTTGACCTTCCATCTACCCTTTCGAAATATCACGTTATAGGTGCTCCAGATACGTAATCAATGAAGAAGTACTAACGGCACATTTGACCGCATAAAATCGATAATAAAACTTTTCAATGAATGTATAATGAATGTTACTGATGTAATTACATTTTCTTGTACTTAAATGCCATGGATAAGAATTAAAAATTACTAAAAATATTCGAAGGCTTGTTTAATAATAAATATCTAAAATTCTTTGTTGAATTATTATTCTTTACTGTATTATGTATTCTTTTCTATCTGCCACAGAGCATTGCTCACTAGCAGACTAATAAATTATTATTATTATTATTTGAAGCGAGTTATGTTTTGACGAAATTGTTTACTTTTCTTGAATAAAGTAATATCTATAAAAGCAGCAGTTGATATTGACGGACAACCATATGAATATTTTATTGTGTATATTCCATAACAGAAACTAATATTTACATTTCATCAGTATTAACACTTCTGTGTTATACAATCGTCTATTTCGGAAAATATAATTTTGTTAGAGAAAGACTATAAATGTGAATAATATCGCGATAAATGAAGTATATTTTTGAACCATATAAAGTAAGAATGCAACAAATAAGTACATGACATAAGTTACTAGAGTTTTATTATTGTTATGTTGTTGTTGTACAATCGTACTTTTTCCGTTTAAACAGGTAGTTGGGGAGGGCTTACATGACAAACCGGAAGTTAAATATAGTCAAGACTAAGGAATTTTCTTGTTAGGTTGCATATTTGTAATATAACTGATTTTTGAATTTCTGGTAGCACTTTGCTTGTTAATAGTAATCTAGATAAGATGTTCGGCAAATGCTACCAGTTGATGAAATTATGAGGAAAATATTTACTACTTAATTTTATTTCCGAATCTGGAGTTTGATTTAAGTGCCTGACATTTTTGAATTGTTGTATGCTTCTTCTTTACTTTCCAATTAACAGTAAGTATCAGGAAAGTATTCTAATCGGTCGATAAAGAATTTCGGAATCTCTTCAGACCCATATGAATGAGCTCAAGGAGAGTCAAATGTTGAAATGTTTGCGATGACATCCAATGTCGTGAAGAATTTTGCCGAACTGGTGACACACGAAATTAATTGTTCCAAACCAAACTAAAGAACTTTGATGCGCTGGGAATAGAAGCCTATTTTTGGACAGTTCATTGCGACTTCATTTACTCACCGCGTTACCTCCGATTTCTAAAAATTCAAAATTTTGAAAAATATATTATAATCATTTTAAATTGGCAGTGAACCATCAATAACAACCTTTTTATTTAGATTTGTCAATTCAAATTATGTCCAGTTTGTTATGATCTATTGTTCTGTCTGTAATGATGCTTGTCCCATTACCGTGGGGCATTTCTATTTTCCATTACAGGTGGAGGTTTGTAGACTTAATTGAGTAGAACTATTTTAACTAGGTTCAAGTTTTTGCGTCCAAATAATAATAAAAATTATTATTATTATTATATAGACCTGACGAAGTGATCGTGCGCAGCCACTTGATCCGCAACGCACGTCCGCACGCATTTCCTGCCCGCAGTGCAGCCACCCCCACCCCCTCCCACTCCGACACTCTCGTGCTCTCACGTTCATTTGCGCTCGTCACGTCACGCGGGATGTAAAAATTCAATTATATTTATGATTGGCGATCCTGTGTGATTGACGTCGTTGCTGTGCGCCCGACGGGCTCTCGACACGCGAGATGATTGTGGTCTTATATTATTGAAGTGTAAATGAACAAATAAATTTGAGTCTCGGCAGAGACATGCGTGTATCACTGACAGGTCTAATGACGGCGGGTATCAATTGCGTTCCGGTGGCGATGCAGACGATGATAACGGCGGAGGCAGTGGTGGCGGCTGCCATGGATGGCGTTGCAGATCGCGCAGTGCTGCCAACTGGACGGACGAGTGTCACATGTAGGGGGGTGAGAGACCGACAGTCTCATTTTTCTGTAGTGATCGGAGAACTGTTTCAGAGAGATTTCGGTGGGAGGGGATGGGTTCCATGTCCAGAATGCGATTCGAGAGAAGTCGGTGTATTAATGATAATATTGAAGGGAGGTAATGTATTTGCTCAGTATGAACTAAATGGGTACGAGAAAAAAAATAGGGAGTAAATGGGTAGAGAAAAAAAAGTAAGTGATATTTTCAATGCCGTAGCATATTCCGATAACCCAATCATCATATTGAATATTAGTTTATTTTGAGAATATTTAAGTGATAAGAAATACTGAAGTGTTTCAAATATAAGTAATTACAGGTAATTTTAAAGGTTAACGAATTGAAATAAACCTTTCGTTGTAAAATAATTTTTAAATCTTCAAGGATAGTTTTTCAAATATTTGAGTTTCAATTTAGAAATTAATTATCATCGTGAGACACCAGGTTTTGATAAATTGCATTTAAGGTCCGTTCAAATCATCTGTAAAGCAAGTTTCAGTTCCAATTTTCGATATCAAGCAGCATCGTATCGTGATATTAGTTTATTTAATTTTTAAATGATAAAATATTTTAGTGACATCGTCCAGTATTATAGAAAAACAAACCACCATATTCTCTAGATATAATTCGAAATTCTTAATTCCATAAGAATTGCGGTGGTCTAGTGGTAGCGTCTTCGCCTTCGCGATCCTAAGCAAATACATTCCCCGATCGTGGGTTCAAGCCCTGCTCGGTCGAATTAGGTGGGGTTTCCCTCATCTATTCCAACCCTCACCTACCACCGACAAATGTCGGTTCGGTATCATGAGTTCACTGTCAATCCAATATCTCTCCTCCCTAATTTCCTTACCCAAGTCCAAAAGTCTGAACCTCGCCAAAAGTCATAAAATAAATATATAATAAATAAATAATCACTGTGTCAAAGGAAAGTGCTTAAACACCATGTAAATATTTTTTGAAATAAAAACTCCATATCATATTTATAGTAAAAACAGTTTTACAAACACTATAAATGCATTTAGTTACCATAAAAGAATCAACTAATGAACCGAACTATCTCCATAAATTTTCTAAGCATATTTTTTTTCTGATGCTCTTGACCTAGACTATATCTGGTTTTGATAACTGGGAAAGTTTTTCAATGATACCGCTATCAGTAAGGGTAAGTTAATTGAATTTCAGCGCGCTAAGCAATTATATCACTTTGAAGGTCGTGAACAAGAAAAGTGCAGTTGAGTTAGTTTTCAACAAAGTTGAAATTGATTTGTGTATTATTAATATGTTTTAAATTATTTTGATTGGTTTAAATGAGAATCGAAACACTATTTTTTAAATGAGAATATTGATTTCTTCTCTCACGTTTTGTCAGTTTATTTAACATCACTAAATTTTGTGTTATTTGACCTCTTCTTACCGCAAAAGTAGCCTCAAAATCTTATTTTATCGAAATTTTTCTTGATTTAGAATATGATTAATTGAAAACAAATTATGCATTCCTTCTTTTAGGAAGATTTATTTTCTCGAGTAACTAAAGTTGAACCCGTGTCTTTTTTCCACCCCTGTTCCATCAATTACAGTTCTTTAGTATTAAGTCTACTAGGCTTAAATCCTTCTTATCTCCAAAGAAAAACAAACATTTCTCTAAGATAGAGCCATTCAAATGGAATTAGACCAACGTCTCTTGTCACTCAGAGCCATGGAGAAAAAAAAAGACTTCTCCGATCGTTGTGAAAGAAGCACAACCTTGAAAACGAAGTCGAGAGGCGGGTGGAGCTCCGTTGCGGGTAGCGCTCAGCTGTTTCGTCGCGTTCGCCCTCACCTTACATCCCTCTCCCGCCCCCACACAACCCTCACCGAAAGACAGACCGACCGAAAGACCGACCGACAGACCGTCCGACCGACCGACCGGGAGCGCCACTGCTGTCGAGATTCGCGTGCATCACGCCAACGTCGAGTCAATCACGTGATCAAATCACATGGCAGAGCCAGGATGTAAGTGTAATGTTTATCTTGGCTACACGAAGGCGGCGCATCCTGCTCCCCATCTGTGGGATGAATCTAACTCATTCGCTTCTTCTTCTTCTTGTGGATCCTAATGCAAGACTTCTCATAATTTTTTGGTACTTATGCTTAGCTCTTCGGAATGATGTTGGCTTACGTGGAGAACTTCTTAGGCAGAGTTCAGAAGGACTTTTAGTTCTACATCGGGAAATTAAAATTGAGATTTACAGTTATGTTTCTGAACTTAAAATACTCACCAATATATTCTCTGGTCGAGTGGTTCTATGCTATTGAGTAGATAACTTAAAAAGTTGTTTGTATTAAGATAAAATAACAGCAATTTGGAATTCCTTAAAAATAATATGATATATTAATGTTGTTCATCACTATTTCACGTAACTTTTTCCAATGATTATTACTTATTATCAATTAATTGCGTAAAAACGATGTATAACAATAATTAATAATTAGAACATACTTTTATTTACGAGAAAGTTCCAGAAAAATGGAAATATATTTACTTATATCGATAAATATCGTGGGAAGAAAATATAAAATATTTGATTTTTCGTATTCTTTGTTAAGTTAACCAAAAAATCTTCCCAAACCTTCTTTAGTTAAAATCGTTTAGAGAAACGAGGACTTCGGTAAAATTGGCTTACTGTGTGAAGAATTGATTCACTTTTTATAAAATAAACATATCTGGGTTTTCCCCATACAAATTTCTTAGCGTGATATCTTCTTCTTCTTCTTTATATTTCTTCTTCTCCTTCTTCTTCTTATTCTTTCTATTATTATACGGACATAATAAATGAACTCATCATTTCTTAAGACTGTAATAGCATATCGAACAAAATGATTTTCCAGAGGACCTTATAAACAAGTATGCAATTTACTGTATGATTAGGGATGTTGAAATCTGAATTACATTTTTTTGGGGTCTAATATTTCCAACAATCGTATATTTCTTAGTTCTGATCTCGAAAACAAATAAATATTTTCCTTTTTAAGTACAGCAATATTTGTGTTAAAATATACGCAAATAACGCACTCGATATTGAATACATATCATTATTTAACTCTCCAAATCAATTAAAAGATGTTTCGCCGAATTTAATTTAGAAAAAAATTGGAAAACTGGTATCGGGTAAGGAAAATATGATTGTTAAATAATGATGTTTCCAAAACGTATGTAAAATGTTTAAATACATCCCTAAAGTATCTAGTTGCAGTATCAGCTATCTATAATTTACTGAATCGGCTGCACGACATCAAAATATCATCATTGACCTAATCTAGTCCTCAGGTAAAATTGAAGTAACAGCGATACTGTGATAGACGCTGCACGCGATGTCATTCATTAGATTATAATGCGGTGTTTTGACAAAGTTTGAGAGTGAATCTACGCCGACTATTTCGACACGCAGACATCCGTGGGAATAATATAAGATTATATCTGTGAATCCATAATGCAGCGTACTAAACCGGATTTTCAGTTCTTGTTCACAAAATGTTCTGAAACATTGAACTCGAAATATATTCTTAAGAGAGCACATCTGAATTGTACATCATGTTAGTGTAACAGCGCAACCGGAAACATTTTCTTCGTGAAGTGATTTGGGCAGAGGATCAGAAGTAAAGTTTTTAAACAAAACCTATGATCATGGTTCGCTGTTTCAATTTTGTATTGTTAGTAGTTCTGGAGTGTTATTTACATTGCCATAAAGCTATGAATATTAGTGTTTGGAGTGCTTTAATAAATCTGACTAGTGTGGACGTTCCCAATTCAGTGCGTTTGAAAGCTTCAAATAGTATATGAAAGCTAAAAATTTAAAAGTATTCAAAGGCATCACTTTCGTTTTCATTATATATAAATGCTTGTATTCAAACTGTTTAGTATGTAGAGAGTCACGCAATGTGGGTTTACCATTTGAACTTTTAGTATTATATTTTATTGAACCAAAAATAGTATTTTAAGTATTCATTTCAACGAAAGGAGTTAGTGTATAAAGTAAATTCAAGGGATAGTACGATGCAATTACCACCATTCACATTTCTATAGTTTCGTAATAACTACGCAACAACATGATTATTACTAGAATTTATATTCCTGAGTATTCCGCAGAGTTGCTATTTCCTGACGAGATCGTTATTAGAACGCTCAGAAACATTTTGTTATTGTAAATAGCCTTTTAAATCGTCGGGTGATTCGGAGTTTGCCAATATCAATTGCTATAAAGACAGAAGTCATCTTTTTGTCATGCGCACACTCTTTATCGCGATCGTTGCTACATTGATTTGCTAGTTTCAAGGAGATATTGCATCTTCCTTGTTTTACAGATTGTCTTTTCTGAAATACTGAATTACTTTTCGTGGGCATCTTCTTTCTTCACCGTTTCGAATTTCCATGGCTTCTTTAAAACTTAAGATTGCTTTTTAACAATTCTGGTTACCTCTGTAAATTTGCATAAGCTTGTCTGTATTCAAAATTAAACAAATATAATTTGTTAATGGATGAAATTCATCTGTCATCTTTCAGCTTCAAAAATGATAAACACCATCTGACTGAGTGGCCAATAACTAGGTCTTATGAAGTACGATTTTTGTCTATAAGCACAAATGTGCTATGAAGGCACATTGAAACCAGATAGACATCAGAAACCAATGAGTTCTGTATGTATAGAACATGTATTGAAAGCGGTTGTTTGTTGAAGCGAACGGGGAAGAGTTTCCTATGCATTCACTGAGGCCACGGAAATCGCCGGCAGAGGCCGTGGCGACGGAAATCGCCGACCGTCCCCAGAGACGGGGCCGCCGGGAGCCGCGGATTTACCGGCGTGAATCTTTCATTGGCAGGCGCGACTCCCTGGCGGCAAGCGTCTCCGTCGTGCACGTGCGGACACACTTTGCCGCTTCGGACGCTAGCGGTCCCCGGTTCCTCCATCCATGGACGCTGTTCGATGTGCAGTACGGTCTTTTATGGAGAACAGAGAGTGGATGAGTACTCAGTGATGAAACACAGCAGGAAATATCAACTGCAGACAATGGCTCCGAATGGAAGAAGTCGCAAAGGAAATCGACTCAGTTCATTGAGTTGGATGAGAGAGAATGAGTGGGAAGGCAGTGAGTAGCACAAAACAAAATAATTCTTCCGTTTACTCAATCATGTACCATCCGCAGTGGAACCAGAATAACTTCTCTTTGGCATGATATCATCAGCTTGTATCACCTTGAATGGTACACCACTGTGAATATAGAAAATTTCAAATTATTGTACGGAAATCGTGTTGAAACTAAATTGGGGGTTTAAATCTATTTTACATTATTTCTCAATTAGTTTCTCAGTATTCACTATAGAATGACGAAAATACGTATTTAAGGTGAGATATTTGTGCAACAATTCATGAGTATGTTCGTCATGACTTCTGCATAAAACCACATTTGTAGACGTTGCCGGAGAAAAGAATTTGACAACCACTGACAACTGAATAGTCTGCAACTTAGACCGTCGTTCGGTAGTTTGCGTAAAAGTAAATGTACATTCTATGTGTTCCATACAAAATCCAATGTTATCTAAACGAATAGACCCACTTATTACTTAATGTATTTGGTATTCGTTTATTTCGAAAATTATTCGAGTTAAAATTGAATTTTTTAAAAATATCTTTGTTTCATAAATATAGTGAAATCTTTGTTGATTAATTGTATCCAATGTTATTTCTAGGGTCACTTTATTACTTTTATGTTTGTTTCATTTATGATTTCGGTTTTCCTAACCTTTACTCTTCCTTACTTTAGAACATAAAATTTAGTTATATGACTCTTTTTTTTTATAAGCCAGTTATTACAATTTCTAATTCATTCAACAACCATATGAACCTTGAATAATAATAAGAATAAAGTTTGTGCGGGATAATTTGGAACATGAAGCACTCGATTTAAAAACTTCGGTTTATAGTATAACAAAATGTCAATTGTGAGAAATTTATTTCAATTGCAGAGTGGAATTGACTATGGACGAAGGGTCATTCGCTTTTGTGAGAATTCTCCTTCTCTTACATCCGCCCCTTCAAGGAAAAATAGCGTGCGGCTAGCAACCGACTAATCCGCCTGTCTCGTGCCCCAATATTCTTGTCCAACCTCACGCTAATGCTTGAGACTCCAAGAAGAATTTTGCTCTGTGTCGAAGAAATGAAAAGGAATGACACCAAACGGAAAAATCTACCTAATTGAAGTGACAATAAGTTCGTAAATTCACATATTGATATATTTATGTTTGATTGGAATAATTTATTTTTAAATCGACTTTTTCAAGGTTAGTTTGTAAATAGACAATATGAGCAGTTGAAATATTATTTCTTACTTCACACAGGTATTTAATATATTTTTAGGGGACAATGTTCTAATACCCTAGGAGAATCTAATATCAATATTGATAAACGTAAAACAGAAATATACTTTAAAAAATCGAAATCTACTACATTTAAGCGCAGACATTGGCAAATTACGCATTGCTCATGAACTATTATTCAGTCAACATGCATGTAATTCTGTAGACTTCGCTTATCAAGACGATGAGTGTAATATTATGGTTGTTCATATATTATGTTGTTATAGTAAATTTATTATAATTTTGATAATGCTCGTAATACAAACCACGTGACCAGAGAAAGTGGTTGAAATGCTGTGTGAAATAAGATACACTTCTTTAAATACACATTTTTTCATTATTTAATGTTGATAGTTGACGGAATTAACGGTATTAATTTTTTATTATTACTATTATTTTGTCTCGTTTTCTGCATTATTTACTTCCTGATTTCTTTCTTTCCATTATTTCTTCCATTCCTTCCATTATTACGACCTGCCAAAATTTCTTAATTTCCTTTATTCTATTCCTCTAACATAATTTATAAAATACTGTTGTGAAGGTATATTTTTCACAAACCATTTAGTACTTTGAAGAACAATAAAGAGTGAATTCATTCAGAATGCATTCTTTAACTTCATCATTATTTTAATAACTGACCGCATGTCCTACTTTAGACGATTTATCTGGTATTGCTGTTCCTATCAACTTCATTGGAAGAATAATATAACCTTACATACCTTGTACGACGCTGTACTTTTCGGGAAAATGATCGTCTTGCTCCATCTCCTTTTCAGTTGAGTGAACCACCTTGCCGAACCGAGCAGATTTTATGAAGTCCCTTTCATTTAATTAGCTCCTGTTCGTGCGCGAAGGCGCGTATTGCTCTGCAATTACCTGCAGCTTTATTCTGCGGGCTTTTGATGTGAGAACTGAGAATTGAAACGTTATGAACGTTATGTGTCATGCCCTCCCTCCAATGGTCGATCATAATTGACTAATGTGCTTTCCGTTATGAAGATACTCTTCTTTGTATCTTTTGAGATAAAAGTGTATTTGTATTCGAAATGACTTAATACAAAGGAAGAAAGACTATATCATTTCTCGTGAATTATATAACCCATTACTTATATCTTTTTAATATTGCTCGTTTAAGTGATGTTTATGACACCTTATCTTCTTTCTCTATATTACTAAGCCAGCAATAGTTGTACGTATCTATGTGTTTTTCTGGATCCCCCCCAACAACTTTAATAATTTTGATGAAATTTATAGAAAGAGGTATTTTGATGAAAAATGTAGATTAATGTACTCATTTTCTTGTTGTATCGTTTTAGTGCTTTCTTAAATAACAGAAAAAAAGTTTGTTGTGGATTCCGAGGATTAGATAACATTATTGTTTACGTCAAACCGTTCATGGTCTCCTGAAACAAAATGAGAGATGTTGCGTATCTTCTATTCCCAAAATACGAGCAGTCAGAAGGATAAAACCCAGAATCATTTGTTTGATCCGCTTACCAAATATTTTCGACATGGTTTTATTTCTACTGGGTAGTAATTGGCGTATACATATTTTGAAAGGTTTATAATGTTTTTTTTTTAATTTTGCTGATAATTTTGTTGACAGGAAAGTAATAAATATTATAGCAATATATTTAACGGTCATAATATAGTTATATTAAGTTTTATTGCTAACTCAATTGACTGAAAGTAATATACTTACTAAATTACTTTCTACAGAGTTTCATTAAAAATGTGGTCCCGCTGTGTTAAATAAGAAAATAGGGAACTGCGACTAGGTTCTAAATTGGTGGTAAAATTGAATTTTTCAATGTAAAATTAATTTTCAAATATATTGTTCTAAAGTAACCAAAAGTTCTGAAGTTCTGAATTGTTGTACAGACAAACTCGTATAATATTCATTATATTTTTCTTTTCTCTGTTGAAGATTGAGATAAGTTTATATACTGCTGGCTGGGTGAGATGAAATGTGCTAATAATCAAAGGAATTATTCTGGCCTGTAGGTTTAAAGGAATGTTACTTTTTTTCTTTTCATTCTCGTTTCTCCCTCCCCATCATTCATATACTGCACGTTTGTCGGCATTGTGCTTTGTTCTTTCCACCGCATTGCTCAAAAAACCCTCGTGCCTTCATATATGATTTTCATATTCCCTTTTATCGCGTTGAGCGCTGGTTCTTTGCAGAGAAAAGCATATGCTCCACCATGTGCATGATTCAAAGCTCCGTCCTTTTTAAAGCTCATTTAAAATTTTTATTATCGAGGCACCTCGTTAGAAGAATTCACGCCTCCTTGATGCCACAAAAAAAAATGTTTTCCAACAAGTTATTTACTATCCATGAACTTTACAGGTCATTACCAACATTCTCGAAGGTCCCTTTTTCGGGTCACTTAATTATGCCCACAAGACATCGTAGTAATCATCATTGTTACCACGTCGTCAAACCGCCGCACGGCTCCCGGCTTCTCCCCGCTCGCTGTCGCCTCCGCCGCCACCGTCACGTCATGCAAGCCAGTTTAATGGCAATCGAGGCTGGGAGGGTTAGCAGCCCTGCGTGTGCTAGCAGGCCTGCGGTTCAAAAGTCAAAGAGCATGCATTAAGCCCTCATCCTGACGCGAGCGACGGGGTGTAGCATGGTCCTGCGGAAGCGGAAAGGGCTATGGGAAGGGAAGGAGAATGCAAGGGTAGAATAGGACAGAGCTGAATAGATGGGATGAAGCTTCTATGGACGTGACGTCAGTCTTCAAAGAGAGTCTAAGAATAAAAAAAAATAAAAACCAAGACAAAGTTGTTCGGATTTGCATTGCACAAGATAATACGCTAGTTCAGCAGGTTTTAGATAATTATAATTTTTGTTGTTGTGAAATAAGATATTTTTAATTTGCTTGTATGTGAATATTTACGTAATTTAAGACAGAATAAACCTTTATATGTATTTTAAAATTATATATTATTTCTGTGCATAGAAAATTCATGTTATATAAGAAGTCAAAACTAATTTTATGATAAAGGTCTTTAAACCTTCAATGTTGTCTCTGATCTCTCTACGGATACACATCATTATATCCGCAATAAATATTTTTTTCTCTTTAAATTTTTAGACTCAAGCTTTCAACTTAAAGATATTCCTAAAAATGTACACAAAATGCTGCTAATACATACAAAAGAAAATCAGTGACATCACATCAAATAATCATGGCTGTAGCAAGAATCCCTTTAGAGACTAGAGGCCGAAACCTTGTTTTCACTACCGTACCAGTGTGACCTCGCTGCCACTCGTCATTAGTTATTCTGAAGACTCGGTTCGGAGCTGTCTTCTATGGGATGTGTAATGCATAAACTACTGGGAAAAGGGAATTGGTTGATGGAGCGAATTGATTCTGACAATTAGGGTCACGATAATCGATGGGACGTGTAAAATTAATCCGATTATTCATTAACAATGTGGACTGCGGGTTTCGGCTCGCACCGCAGTGTTATACGCCAGACTGATTCGGGACAGAGAGAATGATGTCAGAGGCGGGTAAAGGGGGGCGAGCTTTTTAGTGCAAAACGGTGGTTATTCGAAGTAAAACAAGATTATGTTTTCTTTGTTTTATAGATAAATAATCCTGAGACCTTAATCATTCGAAGAAACCCTGTAACATAATGTAAACAAAAGAAGAGAACTTGCTTTTCTCACGAAACTAACATTGTGATGTATATAATTTAATTAGTTCATGTTTTTAAACATTTTTTTTGAGAGAAGAAATTTTATCAAGATAGAATTTGACTTCGATATAACAAAATATTGCGAGTGAAAAACAGGTTTAGTTCTCTTTTTGTAGATGTTGTTCCTCAATTTTTGTGTGCTCAGAATGACTAGGTTTAGTGGTTTTTTAAGTTTAAGTTATCGAAATGATCAATTTTCATTTCATTTATTTACATTAACGGTACTAAAATTTGATGAATGAAATTACCTGCAAATAAGTTGACGTTCAATTTTCTTTTCTACCCAAAAGCAGCCGAGAAACCTTTTTTATGGGTTGCATTTTGAACATATCTCTTTTAAGAGCAATTATTTCTACTTTTAAATTATTGTAGCCCTATTGATTTCATTTAGTTGGATTGTCGTGTGCTTTGAAATTACAAACTGAATATTGAATGAGTATTTAAATATTTATCGTACATTTTCCAACATTTTTATAGATTATTTATTATCTATATGTAATAGATTTATTAAGTCTTATATATCCCGAATTCATCTCATCCAACTGCCTTCAATGTCAATTTAAAATAAGGGAGTCAACAAATTAAATTTACATAAGTGAAAATTGAAGTATACGCTCGTATGTATGAGAATTAAAGGTAATGCACTTGAAGCGCGCATCACGGGATGCATAAAAGATTACTTTTCAATAAAACCATTATTTTTAATGCAAAATGGTCAACCAATGCCATATAATAATTTTTAAATAAATAGATTTTTAATTGAGTTATTATTATTTTCACATATTGAAAGATAGAATATTTACAAAAGTATTGTTTTATTTATTCTTTTTCAGTCGTAATATTTATTATTATTATTATTTCATTTAGTTATCTCAACTTGTGTTGGTTTTTCTCTCAGCAGTGGATTATTAAATCAAGTTCTGCTGGGAGGAAGAATCCATTTCAGGTCCAAGAATTTTCTGGTAATGTGGACTGAGGACAGAAGGACGCTGTGTTGCAATTTACTTATTATATTGGTGTTGATTTCGATTTTTTTAATGGAATCGACCAGGGATTGGGGTACTAGTCCTAGTGCAGATAAAATGATAGGCAATATGATCACTTCTTGAACATTCCAGTTTTTTTACTTCAAAGACTAGTTGCTAGTATATTGATATTTTGTCGTTCTTTGTTTTTTCTAGATTGTTGTAATTTACGACAGCAAATCGATGAGATACACTTTTGATTCTTTTCTTTTCCAAAGGATGATATCAGATCTGTTGTGAATTGTTGTTAGGTCAGTGAGAATGCTTCTGTACCAGTACAAAATATTTAACTTCAAATCGTCTTGCAGGACTGATTGAGGTTTATACTGATGATCTGGTGGTATGGGATTCTTAATGCAGTTCAGTGATTTTGCAATTTCCATGTGAATTATTTTTCCCATGTTGTCGTGTCTAGTTTTGTAATCATTTTGGGTCAACTGTATGCAACCACCAATGATATGCCCGAGAGTTTCTTTGCATTGGTTACATCGACGACTTGAGTCTGTAATTCAGGTTTCTTTCAGGATTATTTCCCTGTAGTTCTGGTTGGTGTGACTCCGTCTTGAATTGATACTATGAAGCCTTCTGTTTCTGGAAATAATTTTCCGTTCATTAACTGATTCTATTTTATTTATTTTTCTGTTGGTCAGTTGGTTGGGGTAGTTCTCGTGTGTTGGTTTACCTTTCCAGGTTGTCATTTCTATTTTTTTGTATTGGTAGGGGAGGAGGCTCATTCAGGTGACAGGGTGTATAGTTTTTATCACTTATTATTATTATTATTATTATTATTATTATTATTATTATTATTATTATTATTATTATTATTATTATTATTTCCATCTTGTTCACNCCAGAGATTTGTCTTAACGATATTTATGGTAATTTTCTTTTGGAGAGAAACATCAAGGATTTATCATATGTATAAGAATCGCCGAACTATGAGAGATGTGTTTAGGATAACTGATTTTTGCATGAGTTGGAAGTTTTGTGGCTTGAATTCCAGTTCTTGCAACGATTGAACAGGTTCTTGGGTACTATTCCCTTGTTTGACAGTATTAGTGGGATTACTCTCACTGTCATATTTCCACATGTCCTTAATTTCGAAGCAAAGGTTAAGCAATGTACTTTGTAATTTCATTTTTGTATGATAGTTCCAGATTATTGTTGTTGGTGATGGCGATCTATGAGAAGTACTTGTTTCTCTCTGTTTATTTCGATGTACTTGGTTTCAATTTTTCTTTCATCACTGCATAGTACGATTTTTGTTTTCCATTTGACCACTGTAGTCTTCAGAAAGTCTCTTAATGTCGGATGGACTTCGTATATCTCTAGGGTCTCTTTTAGCCAGCAATGCGGTACTGAATCATATGGTTTCTGGAAGTCAATATACGATTTATACAGATTCCTTTTCTGTTTTATATGGTGTGTTACTACCATTTCTACGATCAACTGTTATTTACTCCCTCTTGTTTGTTTTATACATCCTTTTTGTTCCATTGCCTGAATTTTATTATTTTCACAATGCTCGTATAATCTGTTGGCTATCACAGATGTAAACAATTTGTATGTGGTTTGGAGACATGTAATTGGTCTATATTTGCTTGGATCTTTTGTATCATCATCTGTAGCTTTCAGGTATGTTAATCCAATTGTCATAAAATCTGGCAACTCATAAGGGTTTCTCAGTGTCTTGCTAAAAGCTTGGGTTAAGTGTTTGTGTGTGCAAGTCAGGTATTTGTAATAGTAGCTATGAATGTTGTGAATGCCGGCAGCTTTCCAGTTATGTGCTTTTCTAATGGTCTCCTCAATTTCCTGTACTGTTAGATCTTCGTATCCCATAATTTCTAGTTCTCCATTGTTGTCTTATTCCTTCTTAATCAAGAGTACTGTCTCATTATGTGTTACTTCTTCATGCACATTTTGTCCCAGTAGTTAGAATCGTTTTTCATTGCATGTGAACTGATTGTTTTGCATTTTACTTTGCGTTGTTTCATGGTATCTTTTGAGTCTCTTATTTAAAACTGTCAGGTTTTGTTTGATTATATTGTAGATTTTATTCTTACTTTCGTTTCGCTTATCATGTCTTCCGTGCATTTGGTACTTTCTCTTTATTCTATTGACATGTTTGTTTATTCTACGGGACCTCTTACCCTTCCTGTAGCTTATTATTCTATTTAGATCAGCTCTTACATTCTCAATTCGCATTTCCAATCTTCTCATCCATGCATGCTCTCTTCTTTTGTGCTTTGTGCCGCTTTCACTTTGTCCTATTATTCTCCCTGTTATTGTTCTAGTTATGGTTAGTGCTCCACAGTATATTAGTGTGTGTAGCTCTTCTAATTCTATACTGTGAGTTAAGAATTATGGCAATAATTTTTCATTAAGCATTCGTGTGGTAATGGTGAATTTCGTCGATGAGTGGTGTTTTCGAAGGATTGGTCTCAACGTTGGATCAATTGCACTATATTCAAGTGTGGCTTTTTGTATCTCTACTTTTAACTTATTTACTTCCTCTTCTTCTTGATTTATCCAAATGGCCACTTCTGGTTCCTCTTTTTTATTGGTTGTTTGTTGGTCGGTTTTTCAGAGGCAGCACCTTGAACTTCTTCACTCTTATTGTCTGTATTTGATTCTGTGTCTTCTCGCAAATTCGAGATGGGGTTGTTGCTTCTATTATTTAATTCTCTTATTATCTCTTCTTTAATTCGATATACAATTTGTTCCGGTACATACTTATTTTTCAACATTACTCTAAGCTGTCCGGCTACTTTTTGTTCAGAAAACTCCAAATTTGGGTACTTTGAGTACAGAAAGATCAAATTTGGGTACTTTAGATATACAAATTTGGGTATAGAAACATCAACGTTAACCCTAGTCTTCCTATACACAAAGACATCCTTATTGCCACAGGGAACAGAAGGCTCAAATTACTTAACCTTCCTGTAGCAACAGCCCAACTTCTGGAACAAGAGAACTTCCACATTGCAAAATATGGACTCAGAAATGGAAAGAAGAACCAACCCCTGCTCTTCACGACTTCCTAGACACAAAGAAGAAGGCCCCTGGATTTGAGCTTCCACGAAGGACTTGGACGGTGTTAAACCGAGTGAGGACCAAACATGGGAGATGTGCTGACCTTCTGTTCAAGTGGGGAGAAATACAATCACCGTCATGTGATTGTGGTGCGGTTCGACAGACCATACAGCACATTGTGACTGAGTGTCCTCAACGTCTCTACGTAGGAGATATTGATGACTTTTTATTAGCTATTCCATCCGCACTTGAGTGGATAAATCAATGTAATATTAAATTGTAGTGTAAATAAGCCATACGATGAATAAATAAATAAATTGGGTACTTTTATTTAAATTTCTCAGGCAGTTTTCTCCTAAATCCTGTTCTGTTTCTCTTCATTTCAGTTACTAAGTAGTAAGTGTGTTCAATAAATCTATTCATTTAATCGGTTCATTTTGTACGCCTGTTGATAGTCAGTGTACCAGCAACAGCGACCTCACTAATTTGAGGGGCGGTGTTGCTTACGGTTCAGATCTGTAGTTCTGATGTAGATTCTTTTGCGCTAGCAGAAGATGTCGATACTAACTACCTAAGACTTCCTAATCCATGACTCAGGGCTGTTGCTCACCCCAACTCCAAGAGTAGACTGCACCATTCTTAATCCTCCAGGGGCAGTCCGGTCACCTGGTGACTGTGGTTTCGAGGCTTGGCTTCTAGTTCTCACCGTATTGTTCTGTTGTGCATTTTAAACCAGGTGTAGGTATGGAAGGGAGGGATATACAGGATATGCAAAGAATGGGTGAAGACCGGATTGGCCAAACAGGTCACTGTGGGATACCTTCGTCGGACTCCTCCACCGGATCCTGTCCGGTTAGGATGACATAGCCAGTAGCTATGTTACCGCCGGTATAAACCCCAGCTTCATTGGAGCATGCAAACACCCCACCGCCCGCACGGACAATGCTTCGTTAAGGCGGTATCTCAAGGGTTATTATTATTATCCCTTATTGCACGGCTTAAATATTATTACTATTATTATTATTATTATTATTATTATTTCACCTTCTGGTAGTATATGATTACGTTATGAACTAGGAATGAAATTATTCGAAACACTGCATAATTTTACGTATCTTATTGATCGAAGAAGTTCTCTCCTTGTATTCGAAAATTGGGAAATTATAAATGTATAAACTAATTATAAATAAAATATCCTGTATGATTGCTTTCTGTGCGTGTAACCTGACAAAGCAATCCTATGTAATGTGGAAGTTGCAATGAGCGCGTGAGCAAGATAGAGCACCGGAAGTAGCACGTGCAGGGTTGTGTGAGGCGGGGGCGTGGGAGACACGTAGGGGATCAAAGACGCAGCCGCAACGTCGGTCGCTCGCACGCTCGCTCGGTCTCTCCCTTCCTCCATCTTGACTTGTTCTCAAGCAGCGCGTAGCCAAGTGCTCTCTTTGAACGAGGAGACTATTCCAGGAACGGTTTAGAATAACCGTATCGCTAAGTTGCATCCTTCGCGAACAGCCAGACGCTCGCTTCGTGCTCACTGGGAATGCCGATGGATTTCTGAGGAGCTGCGTCGAATTAAATTCTCCCTCCGCCACATGGCGTCAGGAGCCGTTCGGGATTATTTTCCGGGGAATCGAATCGGCGATTCGATTGCGCTCTCCTGGTCCCCTTGGGATAATTGTTTGAAATTGGGAGAGTGTAGAGTACTACTAATGCTGACGAAGCTCAATTTGTAGCTTTTCTTCCTGTCATGTAGGATATGTAAGAATATGTCACTACAAAAATAGCATTTGAATGTTTCGTAATATATTTGCTGCAGTTTTATGATTTATGTGACGAGAGAGAGGTTTCAGCTAATATTAATTAAAATTAGTATTACACTGCCCGCCCTCAGTCTAATTCAGTAAATATATTTGTACACAACAAACAATGCGACATATTCTCTAAATCTCTTAACAAAGAAAATTTTAGTGTAGTTAAACGCAATCATGAAAATGTACTTTATCCAGATTTCGATTAGCATATCACGACTTTGATCATTGTTAGGGGCATGTTTAAAAATTATAATCATTTAATATTGGGATAACTATATGTATTTATGTAGCTATTTTTTTATGAGCTACGAAATATAAATTAACCTCATTTGAGAGGAAAACATTTTCATAATTAAAATATAATTGGTTCTGATGATAAATGGATAGCTAGGTAGATAATGATAGGATTTTTATAGGAGACCACCCGTCCACACCTTTAAAAAAAATAGAGAAATAGCTTTGTGGAAAGTCTATATAGCATCTCAATAAACAGTGATGGGTAATCTTCCAAATAGGGAGGTACGGCGAACTTAGAAACTTAAAAAAATATACCTTAGTATTTTGTGGTAGATTTATGTTGAAGGAGTACGTTTTGATTCAAAAATTTTTGTTTTATTGAAGATAGCTCGTAATTCAAGTGAACTACTTCAATTGGTCATAATATCAAAGAGCTAGTAACAAAGAGCGTTGGTGAATTTTCATAGAAAATTGCATACAGTAGTATCAAATATGCTTAATAATAAATAATTTGGCGCAAATATTTATGTAACGATCAAATTTTTACTTAAAATTGATCCCCACTTTCTGTCTCACAGATGACGCTCGAGTGGGAAATTGGAAAAATGTATACAATATACTTCTACGAATACATGTAACTTAATTACGAATAACATGACACATTAACAGTATAATGGTTTGCTAATGAAGCTTCCCCCACATATAAGTGTATTGAGGAATCAACTGATGATAACGAGGAGTTATTACGAGTAAAGCTCCGGGGAAAGAAACTTGGTAGAATTCCTTAAGCGCCAATGACACCTGAGTTTTGCATTCATGTTGACACAACTCTCGAGTGACTTTGCATTAGAAATTCAGTGCGAACGAGATAAGGTGTATATTTTATAAGCAAATGAAGTAAGCCAGATAGCGATGTTTTGAAATAACCATATTGACCTGTTTCTTTATTTTCAGATAAAAATCAAAGGAAAAAGATGCAAAATTGGGATAGCCCATGAGTTTCAAGATACATTTAAGTATGCTGTAATAAGAAATTTCCTCTGGTGATTTGATGACGAGATGTATCTCTTGTTAAAATTATAGCGCAAATTCTAGATCTATTTCGTATGTGAACGTCAAAAATATTTGGTTCATTGTATTATGTATCCACTCTTTTCTGAAGATATAAAAAAATTGACAAAATTCCATTTTTTTTACTGAAAACCCATTCAGAATTGTTGTAATGAGAGGTACTAAAGAGCTCTTTTCCCTTCTATCGTTTATACTGGAACGTTATTATTGGAACGTTGTATCACAAAAGTACAATTCCTACCCGGTCTGAATATTAATGAAAAAAAAAATACAATTAGTAATTTCCAATATGCCACTGTGCATCAAACCGGTCGTGACGAGATGCGTCTTGCAGATTCGTCACGGCAGTTCCACGCAGTCTATGTTATTAAAATTAGGCAGGATTGTTACCTTGCGCGATGGATATCTCTTTACAACTATTTTACTTGGTCATAAGAACTTCATTGTCATCAGATCACGTGGCGCCAAACTCCTATTAATGGGTACGGGATAGTTTCTTGAAACGCCTGAACTATCCCGATTTCGTTTTTTTTGTCTTTTGTTTAAAAATGTAAAAGTCATCCAGGATGAATCCCCTTAGAAGCTTGCTGTATCTAACATCGTCCCTTCTCTCATTGCATAGCCGACTCATCTCGTTCGCTGTGAATTACTCGTGTATAAATTTCTGTCTTACAATGTCAATTGTATGTTGTGTATCAACTACGATGTCAAAATTTAGGTGTTAATTGTACCTAATGAATTTAACTAAATTTTGTTTCCTAGCACTTCATTCTTAGTTATTCTTTGTAATAAACAGATTATTTCACAATATTTTTGTTGGTTGGAAAAGAAACTTCTTTGGGAAAACTGTGCACGATTAGTCGTTTAGCGGGAATTTTAAGGTTTATTGTTAATATCTTCAAATAGCGAGTTATTTTGAAATTAGTGCAAGTGTAATTGTCAATCACATATCTACTTAGATGATTAATTTGTAGTTTCTCTATCACGTATTAGTGAAAGGAGGAAATTGCAAAAAAACTTGAACAAATTATTTTGGAATAATTTCTCGATATCTCTTAAATTCGAACATTTGGCAGAAGATGAGTCATTACTAAAGATAAATACGGCAAGTTTATATTTATTAGAAAACGTAAGGAGTTATTATGTTTGTAATATTAACTTTACAGATTCCTTAGCTCTGGAAATTGCAGATTGTGAATAGTTGTGGTTAGATGCAAATGGTACTTTACAAGATGCTCTGACAATTTTGACCTCTCTAAAACTTAATGCCATTTCAATAACTCCAGTTTGCTACTTTTCCAACTGTACAGCTGCCTATATTGGAGAGATTTTCAAAATTTTACGATTCTTTCATTTGTTCAATACTGTAGTAGGAGAAACTTAGTTGAATAATATTATAAAAACAGACAAATTATCTTCAGTATATCTACGGTATGTCGTCATATGTTGAGCATAAACGATAACCTTCAATGAAAATTTAAAAAATAGATAGAGAAAATAAGAGAAAGATGCATCAAACTTCAAAAATATTACCAATATCGTATCTGTGAGTAGTTATAGATTTGAACGGGTGGTCTGAGACACCTGTATATGAAAGAAAAACCATTGTACCAATTCTTATTTCCACTTCAATCTACTTATTAATTATTTGTGATTTCATAAGTTGCCGATTTCTTTTGTAATAGTTTTCCCTCGTTACCATAAACATATTGTCAAACAACAATTCGTTAGGCCCGTTCGTGGACTCGTTTGTAAGATCGCTTTTCCATTCTGTCTTGCAAATGGTCTTCTCTGAGAGTTGATTTTCGTCGCTCTCTATTAAGTATTCAGAGTAAGAAGGATACACCCATTAATTCTTATTCCGTTCCTTAAACCACGGTGATTCTCTAATTGTCTGGCACGCTGTCGTTACGGAAGCAGAGAACCACCAATTAACGCAATAATTACTAACTACGACACTGCGCATTCCCTCCATTTGTTCGCCGGAGGCGCTGCGGAGCCGGCCCGCGGCTAAGACGACATCTCGCCTCCAATTCCCCGTCCTTGCACTTCTGCACTCTTCCCCATGCTTCACGTCGCTCACTGCACAAGAAAAAACAAAAAACTCTCTACCTCATTCTCCTTCTAACGCTCCTCGCGCACTGCTCCTTATTTAACGCTTTCTATTCTCCCTTCCCATCATCATTACCCTTCCATGATATTCTGCATCTCCATCTCTCACTCTCTTCCAATTTTCATTTTCATCTATTCTTTCCCTTATATGTTTTCCGCTAGTTCTTACTCATCTTCACTCGTTATTATATTCTTATAATATATAATATATAGAAAAATACCATGACAAGTATCTATAGTAGAAAAGAGTGGCATAGTTTGTATTTTACGAATGAATGAACATTCTTTATTTATTCAATTTTTTAATTGCAAAAATTATTTCAGAATTTTTGGAGTAGAGAAATAACTTGAACTATTCATTTGACAGAATATTCGATAATTCAAAAGTAACAATGGTTACTTAATCTGAGAATCTTCTTCGTTCGACTTCTAGAGTTTGGATCCTCAGGATTAATTCCATTTGGGATGACAGACAAATTTGTTTCGAAAAGGTAAAGTGAGTACAGGTTGATAGTAACTGATTGACCTAATACATTTTCTCTCTTACTCTCTCAGAATTTTTGTCACGAATAATATGGATAGTTTTAGTAAATGTAAATGGGCAATTACTATTATAATAACTAAAGTATTATGAAATTAGTTTATTGTCATCCACATGGTCATATGCAGTTTGTCCTGCTATTTTGGCAATAAATTTATTATTATTATAATAAAAAATTAATATTAATCCTACTTATAGTTCTGACTTAAGCATACAAGATGTATAAAATGGAAAATAGAGAATACATTAATTCAAGGTTTTATTACGCAACTTCAGTTGTTACTCTTCTATATTCTTAACATTTTTTAACGATACCGATTTTTTGCGAGTTTTAGTTAGCTACATCTTTGAACTTCACTATTTCGATTTTGATGTATAACTTACCTTATATAATTTATATTATAATTATATACTTATTAATGTATATCCTTTGATCAGGACATGAAGTGAAGATAATTCGCTATTAAATTAATAATTAGGTAAGATTTAAAGGAGAGTAAAGGTTTTACAAATTTCTGTCAGAAAAACTGTTTCCTGTGTGTTTATACGATGTTGAAAAAAAGAAAAGAACTACGTGTTCATCACAGAGTAACACGAGTATGCTTTTGGTGAGGAAGTGGTGATTGATATCATTCTGTTGAGCTATTGTCATTTATTTAGGATCGCAGATCGAAATACTTCCATAAATTGTCTTGGTGCTACGATAAAGTAGCGATGCAGAGTAGCACCTTCTCTTACAAATGTTTTTCCCCAGTATCGATTATTTAACTGAGAGGTCGTAAATTACTCAGCGGAAAGAAAGTCGATGAGCACGTTCGTGTTTTCCCTGTGGACGTCCATAAAATACAAATTGATTCAATGTTTCCATAATATTTGATGCAGTGTATTGCTACTACGTTCGGGTGGGCGTTTTCGTGTCCAGACGAGTAACATCATTTGTCAATACTGCTCACACAAGCTCTTAAAATCAAATAGAGTCACTCAAATACAGAAAATCGAAAAGAGAAGAAGGAAATAGTATATTTGAGTATAAGAAGACCTTTAATATTTGTTTCAATTTTCTTCTGGTTTATTTTTTATAGTTGGAACAAATTTTTGTTTAATGTATTGATTTCCAATATTGAAGATGCAGTTAAAAACTTTCCAGAGAAATTTTAAGACGTATATCGAAAATGTATTTAATAAATTATTTAGTATTATGTACATGCTTAATAGATACTTTGTCAATTTACATCCATTTGTAAATGATTTTTTTTTGCATTTTGTGTAATTCACTTACTAGAGCGATTTGTAGACATTTTATTGGTATTTTATAACTGGAATACTAATGAATTCACCGATCGTATACATGCGATACTAAAAATATTGAAAATAGTTATCATTGCTTTATAAGTAAGGTCATAACATGTACTAAAGGAAGGTGAGATTGACACCTTAAATCGATGTTGATAAACTAGAGGGTATAGCATTTCACCACATTTTGTTGTAGCTTGTAATGTGTATGAGTGTCATTCAGCGTTTATAGAATACTTGAAGTCGAATTTGTTTAAAGAAATGTGTTAATTTATTTGCTTAATATTTTATTTTATTTTTAATACAAAATGTTTGTAACTTCATTTGAAAATTGAAGTTCCATTTTGCCGTGAAATGGGTCAGTCCAACAATGTTATCTGATCAGTTAAATACGAGAATTTTCAGTTGTTTAAAATGTTCGTATTAAAATTTTCCCCTCGTAATGATTTAATTCATTACAGAAATTGTGAAATATCTTTTGACTATTATATACGAAATTTATTGATAAATTGAAAAATTGAATGAACTATAGAAATATCACACCCATTCCATCATTACATTTTATTGAATGTTAATGAATTTGTTTGTCTTGAATTGATTTAGGGATGTCTGTATAATTATGAGTCATTTAAGTGATTGAGTGTCATTTTGATTGTTTGTTTTGTGTTTTTAACACTTCGCTAAATTACGTCTGTCATAAAATTTATTACTGAATCCTATTACAAAATAAGTCGCTTGCTATGTTTCCTTTATCTCCGTGTTATATAGTCCTAAATTAAGAAAATCTATGAACCGGAAGCTTCGTACGTCTCTGAGGAACGTTCAAGGCTTGCGGCAGACCAAAAGAGGTCGCAGTGAAGAAGTAAAGACTAAGACAGCGAGACGTGAGGATTCGAGACTTGGACGCGGGGGACAAGCTCAAGCAAGGGCGGTGTGGGACATGTAGGGACGAAGGGACGCGTCGGCGGGAGCAAGGTAATTCAATTTTAATGACATCCACTTTGTGACGACACGGGAATGTACTCCAGTTTCCGATGCCCCGCGATGAAATTCGTGCAAAATTGACGATAGAACCCCCTGCCTCCCGACCCACTTCATTCGCAGTGGAGGGCGAAGTGGCTGTGCTCTGTGGAGGGAGGGGCGCAAGTTGCGAACCTTGAGGACCGAGTTATAATTATTGATACGCCTTGGATCTTGTACGCGTCATTGCACTCGGATTTTCTTTTCATCTTCCACCGTATATTTACGGCGAGAGTTATTATTTGAAGAGCGAGTTGATGGAACCCTGAGAGTTTTCCTGGAGTTATCATTTTTGTATGAATCTGCATTATGAAATTGTAGATGAGCTCCAAAGTTTGGTATGATGTGAAGTTGAATAATGAATAGAGACATCAATTATTGTTGGATGATTATGCGCCGAAGATTCTTTTGTCTCTTATCCAAAACTAGCTGGACTCTTAATAACCGAAAGATAAATATATCTGGTAGTAAAATAAAATTATCTGTACATCACTTCAGAAACAGCTCTACTCACCTTCGTTGACGACACGGTCAATGAACGCATAGTGTTTTCACGAAACACGCGTGAATTTCTGTTCGCGAATGACTGCACGAAGCGCGAATTTCGCGAAAATGGGTAAATATTCATCAAATGGAATATTTTTTTTTGCTTACTGGACACATATCCGAAAATTCAACATCCAAATATTCATCTTTGTATATCAAATGTTTATGGTGCAAAAACAATTCCCTGCATGTCATGCATATCAGGGCTCCATTTGTGAAATTTACAACTGTTGACATGAAAAGGAAACGGCAGATTTTGCTCACCACTTCCTCAAAAAATAAATAATTCATTTACGGCTTTCAAGAAAATAAAAATTTATATTAAAACACGAAATTTTGTAACGTGCTTTTCTTTATGACGTGATGTAGCAATTCATTGATGATATCTGGAAATACCAGCACATTGTGATTGTAAATAATTTCATGAATTAAGAAATCTGGAGTGTGTGTCCACCAATTCAACATTTCCAATCGTATTTTCGTAAATATTTATTTATTTATTTATATCACTTCTTATTTTATGATGTGACGAGGTTCATGTTATTTTCTTTTCCTCCCAAACTAATGATTTAGGTGAAGAAATTGGGAAGGAGAGATGTGGGATACCAAAGTATGCGAACATGGTTAACTTTTCTAATAATACTTCTCAACAAAAGGAAAATATTAGTAAACAATTATGAGTGTATTTTAAATGTTATCCCTATAAAGACTAATAGTTCAAAACAACTGTATCTTATTAGGTAATTTCAAAATGTGCTTCAGATAATGAAAATTCACAATATATTTCGTAAACGATGAGACGTAAAAAATTTTGTTTGAGGAAACTATATGTAGGGTATTTATTTATTTATTTATTTCGTCTTATGGTGAGATTCGGGTCATTTGACCCGTTCTTCAAACTAAGCGTGACTTGGATAAGGGAATTAGGAAGAAAGATGTTGGAATGTACGTAAATTAAAGCATTTATATCAACATTTTCGAAATTTTGATGTCAGAGGTGACCTACCAGAAGTAAATGATACCGAAACGAACATTATTTTGAACATGTTAAAGTGCATCATTTGTTACACTGGAATCATTAGCATATTTATACGAGGTACACTTTGTTTTTTACTGAATATGGCAGAAGACGGAAGGTAGTAGTTAAACATAAAGCAATCTTAATATATTAATGATATGCAGGGTTTTATTTCTAATCATTATGTTTTATTAGTTAAAACTCTTATTATCAATATTTAAAAATAGTTTAATAAAAAGATTAATAGTACTTTTATTACTAAAACGTTTGATGTTTAGAATACTATTAATTTTAAAAGGGCCGTCGGTCCTCGTCCTGACGGTGGGATACAGAGAAGGCTCTCAAGTATTTCTTTTACTTTTCTTTTCTCTTATTTACCTAGTTTTTTACTTTTATCGCTTTTATCTTCTTTACTGGCCTTCTCTGTGTGCTCACCCAGGTGTTTGCCGTGCATAGCGACCCGTGTCGGAGGGAATGGGTGTCCTGGCGAGTTGAGGGGTCATGCAACCCCAGAAGGATTTTCTTGTATGCGTCATCCAATACGCCTGCTTTGGACTCGGTCTCTTCTAGACGGGCGATCGGGGGTTAACCCATCCCTGACCAATCGGCTCGGACTAGGTCTTCGACTGAACTCCAGAATGAGGCGCAGGGTGTCCTTCCCGCTTGTCGACGGCGTTGGAGCAACTCTGCTTAAAGAACCCTGCGTGCCCCCGCTATATCCCCGTGTCAACCCTGGCAATGGGATGTCCCCTTGTTGGACTCCGTGGTGGGTGGGTAACACGGGGATGAAACAAAATCCACGCGCATGGAAAAGTCCGTCCCCCTTTTGTCGTTTCCCCCCCTTTTGTCCTCTTCCTGTAGGAAGAGGCGATAAGTTGCAGGAACTGTCGACTTAAACAGTTTTTTGCAAGGAGAGTGACCGGTCGACCAAGCCTCGCTTCCTTGTCATGAATTGTATTGAGGAAGGAAAGAAGTTTAAGTCTATAAGCTAGGTCTGTCTTACGAAAGCAATCAACGACATAATTGGAATGTCTGACATGCGCCAGCGGAACAAAGAAATTCTGCTGGAGGAACGTACAGATAAGCAACTTGATTCCATAAGATCCATAAACGTAATTGCCGGATTAAAGATAAAGGTGGCCACTCACCCCAGCTTGAACTTGTGCGAAGGAGTGGTTAACCACGATGGTTTTGCATAAGAATCTAATGAAAACCTGAAAGATTTTTTTCGGTCGGTAGATGTCCATATTCACAGAGCCAAGAGGGGAAGTTCGTTCCCTCTTCCACTTTGATTCTAACTTTGGATCGGCCCTCTCTTTCAGAGAGCATCACCTATGGGTTCTATACCCTGCGTGTTCGACAATATGTACCGAGTCCTTTGCGCTGTTTTAAGAGCCAGAGATTCAGTCACACATTGGACCGCTGCAAGTCATCTTGTGCAGTTTGTGTTGTTTGCGGTAAGCCGTCGCACGAGTCATCACCTTGCTCGTCGCCTCCGTTCTGTGTGAATTGTAAGAAAACCATCCTTCCAATTGAAACATATGCCTTAAATATGTGACGGAGAAGGACATCCAGGAGATCCGCGTTACGGATAGGGTTTCTTTTCCCGAGGCCAGGCGTCGGAATATGATTAAGAATCCAGTCCAACAAAATCTTTTGAAACATTGGTGGATTTCGAGGATATTCAGAAAACAGCGATGTGCAACTCTGGATCTCAGACCTGTTTTGATGATACTTCCGTCTTGAAAGCGTAATACCTGAGGTGTAAGTTACTTATACCTACAAAGTAAAAGATGTACAGAAACGAACATCTGTTTCCACCTCTACGTCCGTCTCCACCTCTACTTCCACCTCCACCGAGAAACCGCAGTCTGCTGATAAATGATCCCCCCGACGTCCATCTCGGGGCCGTTCTCGGCGGAGAACTAATTCCCTACAGTCCAGCAGAGCTGACACTTTAAAGTCAGACTCTAATGTTCCATCAATTTCTCTTAATCGCCAACGCAATTCCCTCTCAAGGAGCTGAAATAGTGGATTTGTAATGTCCAACAGCGATCATTCTATCAGTGATCACGGCGACTCTCCCGGGGAAGAGACTACAGTAAGGTCTGATTTTATAGTCGTCAACACAAAAAATCCTAGACGTCGAAAAAAGAGCGACGGTAAGGAATTTGAATGACATTCGTGTCCGTTCAGATGACCTTAACCTCTTGCTGTACCGTCGTGTTACTCAAATAGTATTTTTCTTCAGGAAACGCATCTCTTACCAAAACATTCATTTTCCTCTCGTGGCTGTACATGTTATAGGATGGACTTAGAAGTCGGTCTGCGTGCACAAGTTGGCGTCTCTGTGCTCATAGACGCTTCAGTCTACACCGAAGAAGTCTCTATAACCAGAGTCTGTCAGTCCGTATGTATGAGAGAACTCGCTGGTCTGATGGACCACTTACCGTCCCCATTCCTTTTCATCGGGGATTTTAATGCCCATAACGCGCTCTGGGGTTCTTCGTAAAAATGCTCAAAGGCTGATATAATAGGAAAACTGTTAGGAAGCCGAGATATAGCGCTCCTTAATACAGGTCAATCCACAAACTTCTGTACAGCCTCCCAATCTTTCCAGGTGCTTGCTTTGGTCATCTGCAGTTCCTCATTTTCCCCAATCTTTGACTGGACAGTTATTGACGATCTGTATGGGAGTGACCACTACCAGTTTCTTGTACATTTGAACGTTTTTTGCCCCTTGGTTTGTTGTCTCTTGAAGTGGATATTGAAAAAGCAGACTGGGATGTGTTTAAACGCAACATCAATCTATGCGATGAGCCTTTCGCTTATGAGGCTACTACGGCATCCCATTTCTCTATGGCGGGTTCTCGAATCCGCCGATGTTGCTATCCCTAAATCGCGGAAAAGTGTTGCTTGGATTTATATAGTTGCAGAGAAGAGGAATATAACATTCCTTTTTCAATGATGGAGATGACCTCTGCCCTTGCGTCTTCAAAAGATACAGCCCCTGATCCTGATCAAGAACATTATGCGATGCAAAAATATCTTCCAGAGATAGGCATGATATTCCTTCTGAAGTTATTTAACTGTATTTGGAGTGCGCATACAGTCCCTGCTCAATGGCGTGAAGTCATAAGTATTCCACTTCCAACGGAGAGAAAATATCTTTCCGAATGAGGGAGGGATCCGTCGCACTTTAACCGATTTCTCTAACAAGTTGCATTTGCAAATTGATAGAGAAAGAATGATTAATCGTCGCTTTGTTTGGTCTCTTGAATCGCAAAACCTTCTGACCAATATCCAATGTGGTTTCAGAAAACAGCGTTCAACGCTGGACCACCTTGTTGCGTTGTCATATACCATCTCGTCAGCGTTTGTGTTGAGGGAACACCTTGTGGTTATTTTTTGACTTGGAAAAAGCATATGGCACAACCTGGAGGTACGGAATCCTACGCACATTGCACTCGTGAGGATTCCGAGGCTGTCTTCCTCTGCTCCTGGAAAACTCCCTATCTCAACGCTCTTTCCGCGTTCGCCTCCTGTACTTCTTCTAATTTATCTTCTAATCATCCTTTGAAAAACAGTGTCCCACAGGTGTCCCACGGAGTCCCAATCTTGAGTGTCACTGTTTTTGCCATAGACATAAATAGCATTGCGTGTGTGGTTCGAGAACCGGTACATGCGTCTCTCTTCGTTGACGATTTTTCCATCTATTGTTCATCTAGCAGCATCTCTGCCATCGAGAGGCAACTGCAATTGGTTTTAAACCGTTTATACGAGTGGATCATGTCTACCGGTTTTAGTTTTTCTGTATCAAAGTTATGCTGTATGCATTTCTGTAGGATATACAATCTCCACATGGTCCAGATCTTTTTCTTGGGGACCAACGTCTTCTTTTCGTTGACTCCGCAAAATTCCTGAGTCTCACATTCGACTGCACACTAACTTGGCGCAATCACATCGGAAAACTGCAATACCGTTGTAATTCTTCCCTAAACCTCCTTCGCTGCCTAAGCGCATCATCATGGGGTGCAGACCACACTTGCCTTCTTCATCTGTATAGAAGTCTTGTTCGATCTGTCTTAGATTGTTGCAGTATAGTCTACGCCTCAGCTTCATCATCAACACTCAGGTTCCTTAACAGGATCCATCATGCAGAGTCCGCATTGCAACTGCTGCCTTCCGCGCTAGTCGAATAGAATGCTTACTAGTAGACACAGGGAAACCATCTCTTAACAGAAGACGTGATATTTTACTTGGATCTTTCGGAGTGAAATTGATGGGAGTTTCAGATCACCCTACTCGCCATCACATCCATTGCCCCAAATTTTGTTCATCTTAAGCTACAAGATCTACGTTATCCGCCCAGCGGTTGTCCGCTTTAAACAGCTGCTGGAGGAAAACGTCATCACACTATCTCCTCCAGTGAAATACCACACTCTTCCACGCCACCTTGGTTCTTCATGCAACCAACCATCGACATTCGACTGTCTCAACGTTCAAAGCAAGACATTCCTGCTGCTGTGTACCAGAAGCACTTTGGAAAACTGAAAACATTCTATTTGAATCATATGTTCATATACACCGATGGCTCAGCCATGAATGATTCCGTTGGTGCTGCTTTCCACTGCCATAGTGCCACCCGTTCTTTTCGCCTCCATTCCTTTTGCAGCGTGCACACTGCGGAAAATTATGCAATCCTTGAGGTGCTGAAGTTCATTCAGCTATCTTCAATACGGCGTGTGGTTCTAAGCAGTGACTCTATTAGTGATCTGTGGTCAGTATCTTCATTGTGCACTTCTAACTCTTCAGAGTCTTATTTCTTACACTGACTCTTCAGAATCTAATAAGCCATCTTGTAGTTCAAAATTTTGAAATAGTCTTTTTTTGGGTTCTATGGCACGTGGGTATTGTGGGTAACGAAGAAGCTGATGAGGTAGCAAAGCAGGGAGCACAGAGAGCAGCTCTTGACCTTTCAACTGTTCCTGCGTCAAAATTCAAAGTTTGCCGTAAGATCGTCTCTTCTTAAGACATGGCAAGCCGAATGGCAAAATTGCACCTTCAAGCTGAGGAAGGCAAAATACTCCGTTAAGACCTGGTCGTCATCATCCCGTGCGAACAGACGTGAAGAAGTGATCTTTACACGACATCGTATTGGTCACTGCTATCAAACCCATGGTCATCCCTTACGCGGTGAATCTCCCCACATTTGTGAGACTTTGCAATACAACACTTACTGTGCAACACTTTCTTTTGGAGTTTCTCAAATATAGTACCAGCCGACGGCGACACAATCTAACCAACAGTTTGGACGTTATGCTTGGGGAAAATGAACCGATTTTGATTCGTCTTTTTAAATTCCACCAAAAATGTGTCCTTTGGCACCTTATTTAATCTGTATTTATATGCCATTACTCAAAACCATAAACGAAACGGGGCTCCTCCCACAAGTTCTCGGAAGGGCTTGGATTTAAATCTTTTTTCCCCTTCTCTTTAAATTTATATTTTTCCCTCTATAAATTTAATTCTTTCTTTGTTGTCGGTTTTTATAATGTTTTTAGAAATTGTTATCTCTCTTTTCCCGCCTTTTTATGTTTGGATATATTGTAATTCAGGAGGATTTTTAGTGTGTATGGTTCAATCATTCGGCGAGTCCAACACGCGGGGAGAGTCATGTTGGCTTCCCTTAGTGCGTAACAGCATTTTCTCCACCTGTACAAAAATGTTAGTGCTCTAATGACCTCGATGTCGGCGAGCCGTAAAGTCACAATAAAATTTTGTATTTAAAAGGTCAACATTATTACTATTTTTTAGTTATTTTCTAATACGATGAAAATTGCATATATTGTATGAAAATGTGAGTGCTGTGAGGATACGATTAGTTAATAAATCACCTGATATAATTAGATTATTTTCTTAATTTTTTTAGTTCGTAACTTCAGTAGGTTTCCGAACTTTCATACTTATACCACTTCATTATGTTCTCTTGTATTAGGGATGGAAATAACTTGGCCAGTTTAAGAAACAAAGCAAAGAAAGTTTCTAGAGTCTTGGAGATGTAGGCAATGATTTGGCGAAAGCTGTGGGAGTGGTAGCACAATCGACCGAAGCAACGAGAACTGGTATGTAGGCAGGCAGGCAGGCACGCCGCGCAGTCCGGTCGACCGGCCCTCTACATCCAGTCGTGCAAAGGGGGCGCGGATGGCGGTCGACGTTATCGCGGTTATCGGGCGCCGCGCTTCCCTAGCATGCGCTCCGCTCACTCAACTACTCACCCTGGTAGAGGAGAACGTTCGCCCGCCGACACCTCGCGTGTCTGCCCGTCGTCCGTGATCCATCAAAGGCCGAAACTCGAGCGGCGGGGCCTTCCAATACTCGTCAACGGACAACGTACCACTTTCGCCATTTTTCTCCCTCACTCACTCCCTCGCAAGCAACGACGTCTCAAGCTTTGTCCACTTTTTGGTTCAACGCTAGACTCAATCCCTAACACCAAACACCCTGTCACAGATGCTCTACTCCGCAACTTCACACTCCTGCCCTTCACGTTCCAGAACGTACAGTACTCGCGGCGAAGGAATAGAAATCGAGCATGAAGACCACGTGGAAGTTGAGGAGCTAATCCCAGCATTGTTACATTGCCAACTACTCTCGCTGTTGACGTTTTACTCGTGTCAGTGGAATCACAGTTAATGTTGGGATACTGCCGCTGATTTATAAAACGGACATTAATTGATATGGCAACTGTGACGGACAGAGGGTTTTATCTTTAACCTTTGGCCATAAGGGATCGCTTGAAGTAATCTTTTCCACCGGTTGTAGTCTTTGTCCCAGTATTTGTCTGGGTTCAACTCAATGCCGTCTGGAATGGATGGAGCTACACTAGACCTTTCCCGCAGCGCTCTCACTCCAATTGGTTACATATCGTTATTATTATTTTCACCACGAGGACTATGCGTAGTTCCCATCAACTCTTTTCATCTTGTAAAAATATTATGTTAAAATATGTTACAGTTGTTGCATTATTAGAAAATGTAACTTATTTCTTGGTAGTTAATTAAGTTAAATCCTCATCTCAGATGATTAATTTCAGCCATTTTTCGAGAGGCTTATATTAAACCGGTACTGGCTGATTTTTCTACACTAGAACTTCCCTTCAAAGTGAATTATTCTTCACGAGTATGTATCAAAGAAATGAAAGGCACCGTTTGGTTATTGTGGCTATAATGTACTGCACAGAGAATTACAATGATGAGGTGCGTGTTACTTATCAAAATTAAACATTCCAGTGTTCTCTTTTTAGGGATGTGTTACGCGGTAATGTGCTTCAGTACTAATTAGTTTTATTAATTACATTTTTATTTACTCTATTCCATATTTATATTTAAAATATTTATACATTTTCTTTCTAGTTGCTATACTTTTCGAAAAACAAAAATTAATTTTTGCTACCTTGTTTAATTTACTTACTTTTTGACCTCCTTTACTAGAAAGTTTCTTTTCTGCTCAAATAGTGAATTTAAGAACGGACAAAAGATACCAGTGTTTTAATTCATAGATCCAGTATTGTGTTTCAGTTCATAGATCTAGTATCAGAGAAAGAAATGTAAATTTAGTTTTTGTTCTTAACGAATAATTACGTCGCTGAAGTATCTCTAAAATCTGTAAAATAGTTCATAAATATAAACAAATTATAATTAACGAGTAAGTTAACGAGTAATAATAATATAAAAGTGAATAAGGTGTATTGTACTGCAAAGATGATCTTTCAATGATCCTTTAATGTTTAACAATTATAAGATCAAATTAGATAAAGTATAAATTATTAAAATAATATGACTTCAGATATAAATCTGTTTTTAATATTATNTATATATATATATATATATATATATATATATATATATATATATATATATATATATATATATAATAAAATCTTTAGTACTTTGTTAACTAAGGATAATTAGCGTTGAAAATTAATCTTGCATGCTTGACGTCTTATCCAAATCCTATGTAAAGGATTGTGATATTTAAAAAAAGTGCTAAATCAATTTATTGGGTCCTTTTAAATGTTACCCGAAAGTGCCTGGGCATTAGTCACGCGATTCTCAACTCAATCTGTTCAAACTGTCGTGTTAAATGAAAATCACAAAATATGCTAGGTTAATAAAAGTGCAATTTTCTTGTTGAATTAATATACAGGTGGCGTTAATGCTCGTTTAGATTGTTGTAGATTTGCATTCTGGGATGGAAAGTTAAATAGTTATGAGGGTATGTAAACGAGATGTATTTCTCTTTTAGTGATGTTTTCATATTTTTCTCTCACACATTTGAAATTATATGAGCTATTTATTTATAGGGATTGGTCTAAATAATTTAATGTTTGCTTAATATACTCTGTTCTCTGTTTATGGAATTAGTATTAAAATGCACACTTTGCATAAACTACATCCTAAACTATTTCAAAAATGGGTGGAAAACAATTTTATAAATTAAATTAACTTCTTTTAGTTATTCAACATAATTTGAGTATATTCTCTGCTTTTAGATCCATAAACATAAAAAATAGTAGAACGACCGTCGCAATATTAATGACAAAAACTTGTCCGGTTACGGAGTCTCAGTATGTACGTCAATATGCGTATCACATAAATCTTCCGTAAATCACAAATTCAAAATATTTGTCTCGTGTGGAAAATAAAATCGCGGTTCTATTGACAGTATCGTGAAGATGCGTCATTACGTGAGCACGTTGGTCATAGAACCTTCGGAGACACTCGTTGAGGACGTAGGACGCTCTCGTAGGCAGGCGACGGAACACTGCGGCCTATGATTATACCATGAGCTACATGACGCGTCAATCCCCGCTTCAACGCCATTCCGACGGCTGCTCACGCTGTGCGCGCGACGTACACCACCAACCCCGTTTCGGGATACAAGGAGATTCGAGGGCGCACATCTTTCCCTCTGCAACCACTGCTCTCTATACATGATGATTCTACTCATGAATTCACATTTATAATGTTTCTTCCGCGTACATGGAGGATATATGAGATAAGTAAATCGAATCCGGTTTCGATTTCCAGCTACTCACCTTTTTCATCTAGCTGTAGTTGTCCCATGTGTAGGTACATAATAACAATCCTCAGGTCATACATAGGAGGAAAACGACTACTTAAACACATACTGCAAGTACGGCGTCTGATTTCACTTCCTCCTATGTATCGGAATGTGGAAGTCTTCCAAAGAGTCAGACAGGATGCAATAGTTGATCTGCTTTGTCGCCATGTTCACCTGACTTAAATTATCAGAGTGGCATTTCCCCTCCTAAAATATACACGCTTAAGCATTTCTTATGAATATACACACTACATTACCAACATAGCGGAATATATAAGAATAATACTCAGCGCAAAAAAATTATTAAACAATTTCACTTCAGGGAAATTGTGAATGGAATGATAATGAATGATAAATTTGGTATTGTTTCCTGGTAGTTGTTGGATGTTGGCAACAAGTGTAAATGAATGTTGGTTACCGGAAACTGTAAATGCAGGTACCAAGTAAACACATAACTCGATGAGACATTACTTCATACTGTTTCTTAATCGAGTAATTCACGAGTAGAAGACAGATTATTAATCTATTTTATGCGAGTGAATGGAAACTTGGCCGGTAGACTACTTAAATTGTCGAAAACAAAACATGACTTGCTCAGGATGTTATTACAGAATTTATCAAACATAATAAATTTATGGAGACTAATGAAATTAATATTGACATTTTTATAGCTTCAATATAAAACGGATCGAGGTGGTCGAACCCATTTAAAAAGTAAATATCAGTTAGTGTTTCGTCTTTATTGAATTTGGAGGGTGGTTTCTTGTTTATATGGCCTATCTTCATTGTGATTCAGAGCTGATTCGATACATACCACAAATCATTAAATACAGCACAAATACAGATCCTGATTAAGAGATATCTTCTGGTATATGGAGATTTGGATGATTGAATATGAATCTAGCGAAGAAAGGGGAAAATATATAAGCTTGATACAGATAACAAGAAATTTGTAAAATTGGACTTCAGATAAATTAATTTTGATAGTAGTTTTATTTGAGAATCCGTCACATCGATAGCTTTGTATCGTCGATTGTTGACCACACAATCTTAAGAAACAAAAACTCTTCCAATACCTCCTCCTTCGTAAGACAACCAATCTCTTCAAACACTCGATTTCTTGAAATTTGCAACCTCTGTCTCCATCTTGCTACAATGCACTCTCTCGGATCATTTCGTCTGTCTCCTTCTTCGAAGCCTCTCAGCATCACAGCACCAGCAAACGCCCTACAGCGTTGTTGTGTTGTATGATTTTATTATGAGTTCCATCACTCTTGGCTGCCTCCGACGTGAGGGACACGCCAGGTCTTCTCGTTCCATTCCCTCGTCTCCTGCCCGCCACTGCTGGCGCCCCTACCCCACCCCGTCCGACGCTCCTCCATTGGGCTCCGTCGCCATGATTTTGTCATGAGCTCATCGAAGACCGGTAGGTGCTCTGGCCATAGAGAGAGTTCTTGCTTCCGCGGACGCCACTTGCTTCCGCGGCCGCAGCCACCGCCATCACCTCCGCCTCCGCTGCCCTTGTTCGTATGGATGAAGGCGGTCGACCTTTCCAGGGTCTCGTATCTTTCACGATCCATCGCGGCGCCGTTGCTGCTGCCGCCGCCCGCCGAGGTTAGTGGATGGGGTACGTGTCAGACGGCGGGGATGACTGCAGGTTTACTGGCGATAGATGTCCTCTCTTGAGGATACTATTTGTTCGAGTGATGCAAATAACACAGATCTACTGTTTCCTCTCCTCATTCCCACACCATAAGCTATTCACTCCTCAAAACCAAGGTAAACCAATTGTAATGCCTCCAAAATGAAAAAAACAAACAATGAATGTAAGTCTTAGAAGAATTGATCAGAATTGTTGGGACGATCCCTTGCTTGCTTCCGGAGAGTAAATTAGTTTATTGTCCTCCACGTGGTCATACGCAGTTTGTCCTGTTTTTTGACAATAAATTATTATTATTATTATTATTATTATTATTAATAATTCCTCGTGGCTTTAATAAGAGAATTTCTTATTTTTGGTAATGTTTCAAATTATCTGATCCAGAAAAGAATGGTTCATAATAAACTCACATTGTGTTCCGTAAAAACACTTCCTGCGGTCTGCATATCATTGAAATGACACAAGATATGTTAATGACTTGCAGCGAATTTACTTGTTTCCATTTCATCTGGCAATACTTCTCCACGTGTAGGTATGTACGTGCAAGAGAGAAATGTAAAGATCATATATTTTTTATATCGTCATGTTTGAAAGTTGCTTGTAGAATCACAACTTATCATTCTGGTGCAACGTGTCTTATTCTGCTGTGCCGTACTTGAATAAAAATGTTCTTCACCCGCATAAACACCGCACTGATTAATACCACTGAAACCTCCAAAACTATTCTCCACAGTCACGTCACTGTAAATGATATAATACTTGTAGGCCTAGATGTAAGATGACAAATATTTCCATAGTTCACAAAAAATGCAAAATAAATCATAATAAATTGTGTTCCTTAAATTTGTTGAAGTAAATTTTTTATATTAAAACTATTATGAATGTGGTTCCTAAAAACGTGTCTGGTCTGTAGAAAAGGACGTGTCTGGTATCTATAAAAAAAATACTCAAAAGTTATATTTTACATTGCTTTTAATTTTCTCTTCCATATTGTTGAGTGAACTGTAAACAAGAGAAATTACTGGAAACATTTCAGACAAGTTGGTACCATATTCTGCGACTTTGGTACCGCTCAGAAGGACGTATTTGTTTACTAGTACTCACAAAGACTCTTGACAAATTTTCGACTGGTTGGTTACTTATCATAAATATCTTTTGCTTCCTTCCCGATTCATGAACATCGAGTCAGAAAATTTCGTTTCGAAACTCTCTCCTTCGTGTGGATTCAGAAAGGGGACGAAGTGATTTCTTCGCAATCTCCGTACGAAAGTCGTCCATCGCCCGCAGTCCCATATGTGTCGGTAAAGGATCTAATGCTCGACTAATGTGCAGTGACTGAGTGCGTGTGGGTTCTCCGTTTTTGCTGTCCAACGTCAGAGGTCGACATTGTTTCCATCGGCATGTATTATAAGGCCAGAACTGAAGATATGAAACAGAGAACGTTTCTACAAATCTAATTGTTTCTATTTGACAATCAAAATATTTGAAAGACGAGACCAATTTCAATACATGACCTAATATTTTTAATTTGTGGTACAAAAATTCACTCGATTACAAAAGGAATACTAAATTGACTAAAGTATGTTGAAATATCACTACCGTAACTCAGAACTTTAAAGTTTGTTATGCTGTATATTTCATTGAACTAAAAGTTGTTTGCGACTTTAAATTTTTAGTTTTCACACCCAGTACTGCAAAAGTGTGTGAGAAATATATTTGTTTTGTACTGTCGTGATCTTTTATACTCTATAGATTTTTTTCTTTTTTGACGCTCAAACGTTGACAACTACTCATGCATGAAATAAATATACACATAACGTTTTTTACTGACTTTGCGGAGTGTCTTCTTGGTGATTACTTGTGTGATATTATAACCTACAAAAATATACTTGACCAGAGTTCACTGCACATTGTGGCATTACGCTTCTTTCATTCACACTCACGTCACTCGAGGGATCTGATATCTTCCTACGATATCCAAACGGTTTTTTGTACGCTCAACTAAGTTATATATCATGACAATTTTCATTTGTATCATTTTATATTTGGCGTCTGACTTTAATGTTTCGTTGCATGTACTTAAACAGTTCATTACTACATAACTTATGGAGCAATTTAATTCAGTCTGGAAAAATATTTTACTCATATTAAATTAATTGAAGAAAAACTAGATTTTGGAGAGAAAAAACATTTCATACATTTTCAAAATAGTTGAGTGAGTGATTTATGGAAGATTCATTAACATATAACTTCTTATCAATATTCTTGTTTTACTTTTCTATCCTTTACCGTACTTATTTAAGATAGTATTGTCGTCATTCCCTAACTTTGAATCACGTCTCGCTGCTTCTGCCACCTTAATAGAAATTCTGCAATCATCACCTTTTCTGTCACTGGTAAAATCGGAAACGATGGCTCCCTTCTTCGCTTTACTTCAGCGGTCTCCAATGACCACTCAGATTCCTTCACGTTTGCTCACCCCTGATGCCAAACGCGTTTCGCTTTATCTCTCCAACTCATCTCCAGCACAGTCTCCTCCTCTTTCTTGCATCAATCGTTCATTCTGTCCTATTTTCTTTCTTCACATCAATCTTGGAGTCTCCGAAAGCCCTCGCGATATTCGCTTCTGCTTCGTTTTCTTCTACTGGTTCCTCTCGCATCGACGACTCCGCTCCCTCACTTCCTCTATCCCTGTGGGTCTCATTGCGCTTCTTCTGTCCCCTCACACCTCGAACACGTATCTTCTCTCGAATTCCCAACCGCATTCACAGTCGTGTTATCGTTGACTTTAATCGTTCGAGCCATCTTCGTGCCAAAGATTCGTGTGCCAACCACCTATTACTGTTATGCCTCCCTTCTCCGAAATCACCCCATTCCCAATCTCTCTAGATGCAGTGGTCATCCGACTAGTATCTGGGACGTCGATTGGCTGCAACCCATGTAGGAGGGAAGCGGCGTTGAAGAATTTTTCGTATCGGATTCTGGACGAGGCGATCGTTGGCAGCTCGTCCTTCCCTTTACCCTTTCCTTAGACAACCCTTCACTATACCCTCAGACTCCTCTTTTCGTTGCGAAAAGCAGATGCGAAAGCGAGCTCGCCACGACGACGCATCGAGCCGCTTCCACTTGGGGTTCCCCGAGAGGAACTGTATTGTGACGTAATGATACTCCGGGAGCCCCGGAAGCCTAATGACGTACCGCACCCGCCCGCTCCGCGTTTTTTGCGGGCAGTCGCCTCTGATTCCGTCGGGGTTTCAAATGAGGGAGGGATGAGCTTTTTATGTAGCAGGTCTTAGACACTGTTCGCGTTGAGAGACTTTATCTCCGAAGAAGTAGAAGGTTGGATGGGAGACGAAGTGTTAGTTTGACTGCGAATTTTTCTCTTGCGGCGAAGTGGGGAATTAAATGTCATTAAAATCACATTAGAATTGCGGTGTAGCGAAAACCTACGTTTTAATGTATTTTACATTTTTCTCGTAGATTACATATTTTAGCAAAGTCCCGCCACTTTTATAATATTTTTGTCTAAAACATACATTATAAATTTGATGAATATTATAAATGTCGAAAAATTCAGCATTTTTTAATAAATAATTATAATATTTTTACATTTAATTTATTCTATAACTTTTGAATAAAATCTTTATACTTTATAATTATTTTATCGTTCTACAATAATTGCACATAGATTCATCAGTATGAAATATATACTGCGAGGTTTTGTTACGCGTAAAGTGAAGCAGTACAACCGAAAAAGACAAATTAACTTCTCAATGCTATATCCCATTCAACGAACTAAAAGCGAGAGAGTATAGCCTTTTCTTTGTCCCCAGCAGACAACACGACTTAAGCGGCGCGCGAGAAAAACGGGTCATGAAAGCGGACGCAGGCAGGCGAAAGTGGGAGGAAAAACGCCTCAACAGCGATGAATTTAGCTTGAACTCCGCTACGAGACACAATAATATTCCCAGTGGCTGCTTGGGCTAACAAATAACTCGCACCTGGTACCACCATATTCTCTGGGGTAGCCGAAAGAACGGTTGTGAAGTTAACACCTGCCGAGAAAGCAATAACTGCAATAAATCTCGTAGTGGAGAGTGAGGGGGAGCTGGCTTTTCGGCCCAGCACGTGCGCTGAAAGTTTTATAAAAAATTCCCGTAGCATTTTGAAATTTCAAATATTTTTGTAGACAAATTTAATATGATATTGTTAGCAAGTATTTTAAGTATATATTCTTCATATTATTTGGGAGTCTTATAATGGTACTTTATTACCGTGTGAGTGTGTTTTCAGGTGTCAGCAGTTTTGAAATTTATTTACAAATATTTTCAAGATACATAGTATATGATTCTTTCTTAAAATAATTGTAAATAAACATATTTATTTATATGTCAAAATTTTTAATTATGGGTAAGTATTGACTACATACTCGTCTGTTATCATATTACTGCGGTGAAAGAGCTTACTTTGACGTAGAAACGATTTGTAAAGGACTTTGGCTTA
>NNCF01125921.1:1215014-1292448 GCA_002313205.1 Laupala kohalensis
ATATTAAAAGAGAACTCATTTGCAACAAAAATTTTATTTACTTTTTCCAAATGTAATATATTTATTATTAGTCCAAACTGGAGTTATACAAGATTCAAACGAGGATAAAAACAACCCTGAAGAGAAGGAAACGAGATAATTCCATGGATGACGACGAGACTGGAGTTAAAAGAGATGTCATGTATATGACCTTAGAGGAATGGTTTTTCTTAGCGCGAAACATATGTGTTGTGTCAAACAGTGGAAAGGGGCTTGTACTCTCACCACTTAGGTGACTGGCAAGAGGTGAAATGTTTTTCTTTTCTCTCTCTTGCAATAGTGTTTTGTAATTTAAGAGTTACTTGTATTCTTCTACTGTGAAATATTAATAAAATCTGAGACTGCTCTCAAATACGAAAATTATGAAGCAAAATAATTTTAGGATTTTACTGAGTTACGTTATACAGGAAAGACTCCGTTAACCGATTTTTAAAACACAAACTTGGATCTCAGCTTTTCGGACATTTTCATTTACGAAAGTAGCAACGTACTTGAAACAAGAAACCATATAAGTTGTCCAAAATTTATATATTTTCTAAACTAAACTTATGAAAAAAAGTAAAAAATTGTTTTCGATTGAATGAAAATGACATCCGGTACCAATAGGATTTTTGAGAATTATAACACAAATTCAAAATCAGTCACATCCAAATATGTGTTTAGGGTAGACTCGTTTTGGAACCAATACTCACTTCGTCCTATTCATTTTTATTAGAAAGTAAGGAACAATCCTTAGTTTTATTGCGGAAACTTAAAGAGCTGAATGATTACATTGTAACTGACCCTTAGTTCTTTACCATAAGTTCCATTTACCTTAACTCATCATTTATACGCTTGGATTAAAGACTTAATTCTGAACAATTATGTCTTATACAGATGTTACGATCCCAATTATTGAAGGATGTCATAAATTATATTTATCGTCTTCCGTCACGATTGTTAGAAATTGGGACGTAATGACGAATTATATCTCAGCGCCATAAATAGCTTCGTGAAACTTAGCGTTAATCAACCGGAAGAAACCATGACTCGACTATGCGCAAAGGCACTCGGCGGGATGTGAGCCTGCCGGTTTCCACCACCAATGGGAATCAAACAACTGTTCGTTCCCCCAAAAAAATAAGCCGGGTTGGCTCATAACCTCCTAGACGCCATCTTGGATGTCAGATAACACAACCGAGCACCGCCAGCGACGTAGAGCGCAAGGCAGAGTACGTTTGACTGCTCTCCGAGATGGACGCGTTCTCGGACACGTCCATCTCGTATAGCTTGTAGAAGGGGTTCATTGTATAATTATATCCTTGTAAGATAGGCTAAGTCTCTCCTCAAGAGACATTAATTATGGTATATGTAACTGTGTAGTCAAAGTGGTTATCAATTGAAACCATATAGTGTTTAATACTAAATTATCTTCATGTTGTCGACTGTTTGATTCAGTCTTAAGTCCTTTCTTTTCAAGTAGGGTGATGATCCAATCTTAGATTTACCCGGTCGAATCTGATCCTTCTCACATAATTATTGATAAGTTACACATCAATAGCCAAGCGAGTAGCCCTTGAGATCATCATTTATTAAATCAATCATGTGACTGAATATTAAATCTGATTGCTCTAATTGAGCATCAATCGTTAATTTAAAATTAATAGCCATGCTTGTAACACAGATAGCAATTGGCAGTGTTTACCAGTAATTAGAGGACGAGTAAGAACATCGTAGAAGACAGTAAGAGTTAGGTAGAGCATGGAAGATTTCCTTTATTAAATGACGTGTCAGTTGAAAGAAGAGACCTCACGCACTTGCATCGGTGGAGACAGCGTGTTGTCAGTGAAGGTAGAGATGGCAGCACCAGCGAGCGCCAGAGGAGGAGGCGATGGTGCGGGCCGCGGTTCTCCGACGTCGGAATGCGCCCGTTATGAGAGAGCGCGAGTTAGCCTGTCTGTTTAAAGCTACGTCGTGTCTGTCAAGGGACACGCACGGCTCCACTCGGAAACGGCGGTTTAATTTTGTTGGGATAGCGGAGCTGGAGGCGGAGAGATGTCTTGCCATTCCTTCCTTTCGCCTATGCCATTCCCCACTCCTCAACTCGTTCTTTCTATTTCTCTTCTCTTATATGTCTCCTTCATTGCATCTTCCTCTTTTACGCCTTCTCATACCTCTCGTTTTGTTTTCCTTAACCTCCTGAAAACCGTTTCTTCCCCTCGCAAAACTTTCTCCTCCTCTTTCCCCTCCCCACCACCAGTCTTCTTACGGAGTTTTGAGTCGGCCAACATTCTTCACGATACGTTGCCTTCTTGAGGAGCCTCTTGTTTCTCCAGTTCTTCCCTAAGTTTGAATCCTTCCCTCGTACAAGGGAGTTTCTGTATTATGGCGATGTTCCTCCTTGTATTAAGGTTAACGTCCAATGTTTAATAATCTCTTGAGGCATAATTACTGCTGGCTGCTGCGCTTCTCGTTCTGCTCTCGGAAACTAAAAATTTTATGATAATTAAACCAAAACCATATTTATACATCTCTTGTGTTTTTTATCTTCAGGTAGTTTCCCCTTTGGCTAAAAATTCAGATTAATAAACTTTGACCACAATTAAGTGGCAAACTCTTTCAATTAATTATACACAATCTCTTCCATCTTTGCTGAATACGAGAAAGTGGGGTTTCGAACTCCGGATGTTGTTGGAGTCTAGATCTAGATATTTTGCTCAGTTCGCTCTTTTTCGCCTGATTTATTCTCACACTATCGGAGAAGTAGCATATATTTTTTCCTCCTTTACTTAATACTTCTAATTTGCTTTGATGTATTTTCTCGTTAAATGCATGTCGTATTATATTAGTGATAAATGCTCCGGTTTCTTTGAGAAGTTTTACACTTAATAGTACTTAAGCAAATTAAAATCTTACCTGCCTCATGAACGATGTTCCAAACTCAGTTTCGTAGAATAATTCATTATTCTTCGCATCACATTTTACCTGAAAGTATGCAAAGTATGACAGTTTCCCCCCGTTTTCTTGAGTTTTTTGATGTATGTACACTGCATTGCTATTAATAGTGTTATAAACTGTACGCTTGCGCATTTTATTAAGATACATAAATTTGTTTTTAATTGAAAATATGATTTTTTTGAAATTAACTACTTGTATATGTAAATTTGGACAAAGATGTAAATTTTAGGACTAAATAGTATCCCTCAATTAGCATATTTACTTTAGTACTCCATTATCCATTTTTGAAACATTTGTTTACTAGTTTATTTTTTGAATTTAATTCATTTGGAGTTCTACCACTCGCGGTAATTACAAGTTAATACAAACTATATATGTCAGGGAATATCAATGTGAAGTTTCTGCACATTGGCACTACGATTTATATTTTTATATCTTATACTTTTATGTAATTTCATTGTCAGAGATGTTAAGTGGAAGATATGTATAGCGCCATTGCGCCTTAAAATGAAAATTGTCGTGGTCCACAAACACAAAACGAATTTGGCCAACTGTTTCCGCAACGGTTGCATCTTTTGGATACTGACCTCTTCCTCAAACATGAGCATTAACGGCATTCGATGAATGATTCATGAAATGCAAAGATATTTGGAAGGAAAAATCTTCAAAAAGAAGAGCCGACGTAGTTTTTCAAAAGTATCCTCGCGTCTTGCGGAACTTCATAAATATCGGGGCAGGGGACCGTGTGAGGCATGCCAAGTGGAGGCTGCCGCTCGGACTCTGTTTGATGTATGTAGTTGAAATGTGTCTGGCGCAGCCGCCGCGACTGGCTAGTCGTCCGCCGGAAGACGTTCCTCTCTCTTCTGCAGGTCTGCGTTTCGATCGCCGGGTGCCTATGCCAGCCAGGTCTTTGCTTCTTCGAATTTGCCAAACGTCTTGTGCGCTCTAGCCATGCGTTTGACTCTCGCCTCCACTCACGTCTCGTCACTTTGTTCTCGGATCGTAGCGTGTGATGTATTGCTTCTGACACTCTTCTTCTTATATCGTGAGCGACACTCGTGTCCACTCGTTTGATATTGGGGGTATGGCACTAAAGTAGTTTGCTTTACAAAATTACGTGATGGAGACTTTCTACCGTTTCCCGTGATAGAATAAGACTATCTTCCTCCTCCCACTCCATTATCTAATCCCTCCTTCCTCATACACATTATGTGATTCCTCTCGGTGACGGAACCGTAGTCACCCGCGATCTCTACATTATCAGATTACGCTTGAGTCTCTGCTCCCGTGAAACATTCTCTAAAATGTAAATTATCGATTAATAAAATATATTTTTTACATTAATATCCTAATATAAAAATAATACGGAGTTATACGCAACGCGTTCTTAAACCAGGAAGTAATTGGATATCATCTCAAATAACAAAAATGAACCGTTTGTGATAGACAACATTGCATTAGTCCACTGGGTTTGCTTTTCTAATGTTTGGAATTAATAAGAATTTCAGAAAAAATATCTAAATTCTTAAAGATTCAACGTTTGACACATATTTAAATAACTGATAGCAAAAGATGTTAAAAATGTTGTTAAGGTTTTCCAAAATAACATTTTTTGTGTCGCACAATGATGTTTAGTTTAGTACTAAACTATAGTTCAGTACATTACCGTAGGCTAACAAACATGTAAAGAAGACTGAAAATGTTATCTTCAATTCTAACAATGTTAATGATAGTATAATAATGTTTCTCATTCGCGTAATATTCATGTACACAGAACAGATGAACATAATATAACATTTATGATTTTTTCAGACAAAAATTGTCATTGAAATGTTATATATTTCTCGTTTCTCAGGAGCTGCATTGCAAGTATATTGAGGTGAATCCAAAACTGACGTCGTAATAAATATGTTGTGTGATGAAAAATATTCTGTACGCTGTAAATTTCCACAGAGTTTACCTACAAACTGATGAACAGAAGTTGACATTTGAGATGTCGCTTATAGGCGCAAAAATAAACATAATGTTGAAATTAGGAAAACTGATATATCTGCACGAATCACGAGAGTGAGTTCTTAATTGGAGTAAGGAACTAAAATCAATTTTTGACCAATTTCTGTAATATGGGGATGTAAAATATTCATATTGGGAAGGTAGATCGTGTGAATAGAATGGTAAGATGTGAATACGGAGTTGATTACAATTGTGTGAATGATGAGATATTTTGAATGATTACATTAATTCGTAATGTGAAAAAATGCGAAGAATGAGAGAAATGTTTTTTAATTGACAACTTCTTAAGTGAGAGGACTTACAACGATACAGTAGTACTAATAAAAGAGACGTGCAAACTATATACAGAGACTAAATTAATATGAAAAAATTCGGAGTGTGCCCCACTCAAGTTTCCAATTATATTTCTCAAAAATAAATCAGAGTAGCCTACATAGCAACAAAACTGTATGAAGTTGGAAAATCATTTATAGCTAAATAAGAAAAAAAAGAAAACATTTGTAATTATCAATCACGATGACATGTTCAATCTGTTTTAAAATATTTTTTCGCGAAGTAAATTCCCGAAACTCAAGAACCTACCTGCATATACACGAACAGATTGCATTAATTTTCTTTCATATTAAACTCTTTGAAATTACCTCATATGCTGATCTAAACAATGCATCTATAAAATACCTCTTGTTTGCTTTAATATGTTCTTGAATTATCGGATGAAGCAAATTATTTACACACATACGACATTGAACATCACAAAAATTTGTAAATTGGCTCTCCTGAAGTCAATTCGTATAGATCAGATAGATTCTAATTTCTTTTCGATCAATTACAATACTTTCTTTATACATTCTGAATAATTGGAAAGTAAAATGACTTTCTGTAGTTCCCCATTTCAGTTAATAGTGGAATCATAGACATCCACCCTCGTTAATGCATGGAGACAACAGAAGTTAATTGCAGCCAACACTTTGAATTAGTCATGAAACAAAGTGAAGGGTGATGAACATCAGAGATAATCTCGACAGCCTGCACGCAATAGATCAGTAAAGGGAAACTTGTGCCCTGTTGCCGATAATGTTTTTTCAAATATTTACTCTGTGTAGAAAATACGCAATGCAAAATGAATGGACAATATGTGTGTTTGAAGATAAATTAAAACTCATTTATGAAACAATGATATATGTAGGATGTGTGTACTATTAATTCCCCGAAAATATGAACTATATTAAGAACTAGGTTTACCAGCGGCTCAATTCGTGTTATCTAATTAATAACATAACTGGCAGAAGAATGCATATATTCTTAATACAAATAACAGATCTCAAAACGATTTAAAAAATTGTTGGTTTTGAAATATTATGTGAAAAACTCACTATTCCATTCAACATAATTTAAAGTTGATTTGAATTTTATAGCAGTATTTTTATTTACTTCTTATAGTTCAGAAATGTACGTAAAAATTTTGTACGGATATCCTATAAAAATATGTAAACACTTTAATGAGAGATGTTGAGAAATCAGGTACAAAATTCATTATATACGATTGTATCTTCGTTTCGTCTCAAACCATTGCTGTGCTTCAATGCTTCTTAGTGTTCGTCACATTTATTCCTGCTAAAGAAGGTAAGAACAATCAACTTTTTTGAATAACGTAGGTAAATAATGTTAAAACGACGGAAGATCCTTTAATACTCTCTATATTTGTTCGTGTCCCGGCAGTGTCTGGGACCGCGTCCCTGATGTCATTATACTTGAAACTACTCGAGCCTTAAATTCAATTTGTTCGTCTATTTTTTCGTACGTCTCCTTTTCTTCCCGCGTGTTTCTTTTCCATCGTTCCTTCTATCCTTCATCCCCCCACCCCTTTCCCTACGCGATCCTCCTTTTTTCTTGCTTGTTAACCTCACGCTCGCGCGGGGTGCTTTCTTGGGGACAGAGCTAATTGGACGGGGCTCGGTGGACACATATCCCGAAATGAGAGGCTGTGAGGATAGCGCCCACGGCGTTTCGCGAACCTCCCGAGCGGCTGCGTAGGAGGCGGCGACTGCGACACTGGCGGTGGCGACTGTCTCAACGACGGAGAAGACGACAAAAGCCGAGGCATCTAGCCAGACGCCGCCATCCGGCTTCAGTCTTCACGACGAGATTCGTAATTGCGTTACGGGAAGGGTGGCCTACCGACCTTGAAGGGTGGTAGCTAGGACATCGGATAAAGTTTGCGGGGATGGGATTGGATGGCGTTCGCATGTTGTAACGAACGCAACGTCGTCGGTTTGCTAGCCTTTCGGAACAGATGCCAGAGGCCTGGTCTGTCACACGCGCTTTCTGCTACTCATAGTTGGCGTTTCCGGCATGAGTTGATCACGTGGGGTGCTTAATTGTGAAAGTAGGGCGTTGCAACGTTTCTTAAGGGTAATTCAGTGCCATGGTGCGTAGTAAATTATATTTTCGTTCCGTTTTGTCATTTCAAATGTTCTTGTTAAGACGGGATCATTGATACATCCGCGATCCTTAAACGAATTCCACCTACTTTTCAAACTGTTGAATATTTAGAAAAGAAGTCCATTTTCGTTCTTGGATCGAATTGAGAAAACTGTATGAAACTTTTTTTCTTTATATTTTGATTATTGCATATAATTTTATCCTTTGTACAAATATGTTGAACTTGATTTAATAGTTAAGGACAATATATAATTCTTTTTACTTGAAAAATCACTCAAATAAATGAGTGGAATATGGTATAACTTACAGTTGTAAATACACATCTAGTTACTTTAAAAAACTTCATTGAAGCTGTGTATTACTAGTAAATGGTTCATCGTCCAAAATAGCCCCAACATCTCAGCCGACTTAGGGATACAGTTCAACTACATAAGATGTGCTGTTACCTAAGGGTTTAAGCGCTTCTTATCAGCGAAGCGTTGCCTTCACCAGAATCACAGAGGCCTCACTGAGAATCACGCTGACCGATTCAACGCGGCATCCCTTCAATCTCCTCTGTCTCTCTGTCGTGCCCTCCGGCTGTCGCGGCTTCGGTGGTGGCAGCTGGAGGTCGCTTATTGCATAATGCATCTCATCGACTGACATGAGAGGTCGATATACGCAAACAGAGGGAAGTGGAGAAGCGCTGGATCTGGAGGCAGAGAAGATCGACTGTCGAAGTTGCTGGAGGAGACGCTGTGAGCGTACATACGTGAGGGAGAACAACAATTGGAATGATGGAGAATGGTTGGTATCGACATGAAAAGTAGTTGCTGTCAGTAAAAAGCTACTAAAAACTTTGCTTTTATGATTACCTTTATTTATTTCCAGTTCTTTATTACGTAACGAGGTTGACGACACGCAATCCATTCTTTCACTAAACCACATTATTGGCAGGTTTGGTAGAGGTAAATATATTGGTATGTTTGGTTACCAAGGAATCTAGAAGCACAAACCGACAAAAAGATATCCACAGATATCCTCCGGTTGAGCAGAGATTGCAATCCACACTCTTCTACGATTTTTCTGTTTGTTGTGTGTATAGAGTAGTCGATGTACGAAGTTATTGTTTATATATTTACGCTATAGGTGATAATAATGGATAATACAACCCACATCCTAGATGAGTGTCCCCGCCAAGTGGCAGTATTAAAGTTATGTGATATGATGCACGGTAAGGATCGCGTATATGTGTCGAACGAGGAGTCGTAGCGCGGAAGGTAATTCTGAGAAAGGAGGCACGCGCTGAGGACACAGTTCGCCTGAGATCACGTGGTCGTATACACACGCTACGCTCGTAATCTGCAGATGCTCTCCGTCTGCATACGTTATTGACGACGCGGAGATGCTCAGGGACCAGGGGACAGTGATCAGTAGTCTCACGTAGTTGGATATTCCATGCGTGATGAAGTTGGAGCTATTGTTCACTAATGTATTCCGTTTAGTGACTTGTGTAATCTGATTGAATGCGTTTTAAATCTAAATGGTTTGGTGTTAACTCTCATGTACTTTTATATATGTTTCTGATGTTTGTCATTTTTTTCAATTACCAGAGTGTTTGTTGATAGTGTGAACCACAAAGTAATTCCTCCTTAATAAATTTAATTAAACATATATAAGTTGCAATTTCTAAGTAGCAATATAACATTCACGAAATACATAAAATATTGCTCGTTACTTTTTCATATTCTATATGAATTTTCATTAACTGAAGCTTATTATTTCATTTAAACCCGATATATTTAATTTTTGTCATTAATCACAAGACGAAAAAACTTCTCTACCTCGCAACAAATGTGTGTGTATATATAATAAAACTACAGTATTCGTGGCAATTATTATTATTACTAATTTTAATAAATTTCTTCGATAGCTTATATTACATGTACCATAAATTTTGGAGAAATATTTACAAAAAGTGGTAGAACATTATATACCGACCAGTAACTGAATATTTGTATGTAGTACATAACGTAATTTACCCTTCTTGTTTGAGTTTGATACCAGGTAAAATAAATTCGTGTATGTGTTGGTACTTTTTATATTGATATCCTTCCAAAACACGTGATCTCAGATCAATGCGTTTCGTATGTTATCTTGCTGGACCAATGAAATGTAAATCTAAGAAAACCTTTTATATATTCAGTCACGTCACTCGTTGGTGAGGACTTACTCCAGCAAGTCTGAATTAGTGAGGAAGACATGAGCTGATCCAACGCTCCACAGCAACAACTTCGACCACGTGGCTCTGTGCAGAGGAAAAGAGAGGGAGGGGGGGGGGAAGAAAGATGGAGAGAGATCTCGCATNATGGAGAGAGATCTCGCATCGATAAATCAGGACAGGTCCGTTGAAATATACGAGGTTGCTCACTGTATTTCGGCGGCTGCTGCTTGCTTGGGCAGCATTGTCGACTCTCAGCTTTGCAGCTGGTGGAAGTGGCTTTCATGAGCTTCTTCTGGATCACGTGGTGGCGTTGTTCGGACGCGTGGGGAGTCTCCAACGGATTCTGAAAGAAGTCTGATTTCAGAAGGATTTTTCGTCGTATGCATTGTTTTTCTTATATTAACATTTCACATTGTAACGAGAAACCACGTTAAATATTACGGAAAGTCGATTCGTACATGTTGTTTATAAGACAAATTGTCTTTTTTGCTGTTTTTTAAGTAACAACATTTTAGATTTCACCTTACCGTTTCTACATTTTTATGAATTTATTTGCGTCTTACTTTTGTGTAACATCGATTGCGAACAAGATTGTGGTTTGATATAAGAAATTGCTGTGACACTTTATCGAAATTTTAATAGGCAAGAAAGTTCTGTAGCAAATGTATTTAACAAATTTTTTTTATTTTTCACACTAGCTTGTTTGAGGATTTGTCAGCTTTATTTCCTCTTACAACAGTAGATAATATTACGCATAAAAGTCACATTTTCTCATCGCATTGTGAATCAACTTTCTTATTATGAAGTAAATAATTTTTTTCCACGTTATAACTTTCAAATTAAAAAAAAGCAGAGCAATTTCATATTGCTTTTGATCAAAATGTGTCATTCAACCACGTGAGCATGCCAAAAAGTTTTGCAAAAACACCAATTTTTGCACAAGAATGTCAATGCCGTCAGTAAGTGACGAAAAGAAAGGCATTAATGCTAAATTTAATGTTTTCTTTAAAAAAACTCACCAAACATATTATAATTAAAAAAATATTTTGAAGAAAAATGTTTCTTATTTGACACTCTAATAAAATAATTATATTCCATATTTGTGTCAGAAACTGAAGAAAAAAGAAAAGAAAAAAAGGATACTCACTTAAGTACATACGTCAACAAACAAATACAGCAATTTTATACATTTAAAAATCGATATATTAATTTTCGTACACCAATAACGAAAGACAGTAGTCTAGTTCATCTATGTTATAATTTGTGTATCTATCCGTAGATCCTATTGTAGTTGAAAAAACAAATTTCAGTTCTTCAATCAATTGAATGAAAAAATCAGGTTACTAAAAATCAGGTATTGGTTTTTGAAACCACTTTACAGTAGTAATTAAATAGTTATTGTATAAAGTAGATATAGTTATACTAACCAAGTTTATACAATTGTATATATTCTATCAACATCGAACCTCAACATACAGTACAATTAAACAATTACCACTGATAAAGAAATTAGTTGAAATGTGACATTGATATGCCATATAAAATTATTATATAAATAATATTACTACTTCTGTACACTATATTACTACTTCGGAGAAGTAAGTATTATGAACACTCACTGGACGCGATGAACTCCTTGGAGTAAATCTTCCCGTGAGCGACGCGACGGTCCTCCTTTTGGGAGGCCTCCGACACGCGTGCAGTGCGTGATGGCAGTGACAGGGTGTGGTATGGGTTGTTGCAAACGGGCGCGTAGCTGCGGCTATTTCTGGTGGCCAGATAAACCTTTGAGTGTTAAACAGATTCCAAGGACCGCTGAGGCAACAAACAGTCGCATCCACCTTCAGCGCAGCCATCTCACCCGCCGCCTCCATCGTCACTTCCCTCTCCCTTCATCTGCCTCCGCGTGCGCAGATTCCAACGTATACTCTTCAGAAGTTGAGTCTGCGTTTCTCAGAACGTCCAACGTGGGACACAGATGAAGGACCATGAGTCAATGTTTGTAGGAGTTGTATTTTCAAATTTATGGAATGGGGAATACCGGGTTCTTCTCAGGAGTTACATAAATTCCGAACTTTATCAAGATTTTCAAACGAATAAATTTGTTAGGTTGAAATAAAATTATATTTCATGGAATTTTTTCTTTAAACTAATAAATTCCTCTTCATTTCGTCCATAAAAGGTCGTAAGTTATTAATTATTTATTTAATTACATTATATAATTGACATTAATTGTAGTAGAATGAAAAAGAAGAGTTTGGTAGAATGGCATTATACGCTGGATGGAATAAAAACTTGTCAATAAAATCTCCAATAGAATTGTAACGGCACTGGAAAGCAGATTAAGGACAGAGCAACATGGCTCTAAACAAAACCGTTGCTCCTTAGACTAAATCAATACACATTGCTTCATAGTAGAGCACACTGCAGAATGAAAGTTTTACTTTACATTTCATCTACACTCTTCGGGTAAGTGTTTCATTCTATATTGCACGCATTTGGATGGTCCGTACGAACATATGTCGCAGGAAACAGTGAAAATAATTATAATGGTAGAGGAAAACTATTGCATTTTATTTTACGTAAACGTTTCGTATCTTTTACAGTCTCATATCTGTTTCTCAGTGTTGAATGAGTAAAGATGGGTTTAACATTTTGGACACTAGCCTCGACGTTGACAGACTGACATTGAAATACAACTCGCAAGGACTAATGAAGACCGGGTGCCCAATCGAGACGCAGCAAACAACTACTCATTAGGAGAAGGAATATAGAACCAACAACGAAAAATAGAAATATAGCATAAGCTACTTGTACGTCAAAACGAATTAGTTCCGAGTTCATTAAATCAAATGCTTCCATTTGAGGAATCATTGAAAAGAGAAGTTGAATGTAATTTTTATCCAGATTAAAAACATTGGTTACATTGCGTACATGTAAACTCACTAACGTCAATCTGAAAATGGACTTCACTTCCCTACTTTGCAGACAAATTTGCAAAAAAATGTCATTCATGAAAGTAATTGTGGTGTTTTGATGTACCTGCAATACATCGTAAGACCTATGAAACGAATGGCGCACTGGATGAAATGTATTTTTGTGACAGCTGCAGCATTTGTTCATTACAAACAGTTTTAATAACAAGAAATTAGACTACTTTATTTAATGGAGAAATCCGGAAGTTTTTTCATCTTTTGTGAAATATCAATAAATTAACTTGCGAAGCTTGTAGATTTAGTTTTGAATTTCTATTTACACTATTATCTTACACGACGTATATACCTAATTTACATCGATGAAGAATTTAAATGTAGATTGTATGAGAATCCATAATATTTAATTATCGTACATTACTTTTCTATACCAGAAAATGATAATGATTCTAAGAGATATAATGTTGGAAATAATATCTGTTTGAAAAGAATTATGGTACGCCAAAATAAAGAGCGATTGAGGACGTTTTGATCATTGTGGCAGCTTTCTCACCTATTTCAGATTTTTAAAGTTATTTTTAAATGATCTTACTCCTTTGCAATTAATACTCTAAAATGTGTTTTATTGCATTATAAGATACTTCAACATTTAGAATTCTTCAAAATATCTCTCGATTGAAACTCAATTTTCTTGAAATTATTTCATCCGATTCTACTAAAAAATCATTACTCTATTAGAAAAAATATCATTGGTGGATTTTATATATTAGGAACCGCACAGTGATCTTGTTGATGGTTTTACACTGAAATTCAATTCGTAGGAATTCGTGAGGTTCTTTCATTATCTGAAATTGAAGTATCCGAACTGAAGGGAAATGAAATTACGATCTATGGATCAGTGGTATGCTGATGCTGAAGTGAGGAAGGTTTGCGGCCATAGATATTGACAAAGGTTTGGGAGGAGATCACGAAAAATGTTGTCGAATCTGCAGATGATATGAAATTGATTTTTCTTTATGGATCAGAAACGCATCAGTTTATGAAGTTGAGCGTTCGCGAGGTTGCATTGGTAATTGAATGTTACATTTAAATGATGGTAGCTATAAGGAGAGACTTGACTGAAAATATGTGTTTCAGTTGGAGAAAGGGGGTTGACTTCCCGGACTGTAGAACATTTTTGGATCCTCTTGGAGTTGAGAGATTTCGACAACTGATTCAGATGGACATAATGTTGAGAGAGTCTAGTAATGTACTAGTCCCTTGTAATGTCGTGAGAACTCTAGAAAATGGCGATAGTTTTATTTGAATGAGAAGAGTGCGATGGACAAAATTGTTCGAGAACGTAGTGATAACACAGTTTGTGGACGTAGAAACACTTTTCGATGATATCCTATAGCGGTGAGATAAATCTGTATGGGATGGGAGAGGAGTGTAGCCACAGCGAGGGGTCTGAGCAAGGCCTTGTGTTGCGGCTGCTGCCACTGCCGTCGGCGACGGCAGCTGCACGGTCCGGGATCGATTCTCGGCGCTCACTACCCCAGTGGTCTGCTCCGCCCGTGACCTGCCTACATGGACTCAAGCTAGAGATACGAAAGATCTGTGGTTCAAGATACTCCCTGGAGAATATGGATTGAGGTTTTGGATTCGTAGGCAATAGTTAATCGTATAGACATGTCCTATAAAGTGGTCCACTTTTTCTTATGTAGTGTTTGTTATGGCGTTGTCTGTACATGGTCTTTAGTCAGTATATATATATATATATATATATATATATATATATATATATATATATATATATATATATATATATATATATATATATATATATGTGTGTGTGNTGTAGAGTTGGAAATTAAACTTCATTAATGGAAACAAAATTTTACTCTTTTGTTTTTTTCAATTTTTGGGTGGTACTACTATTCTGCTGTCAGGTGTTTTAGAGGAACACCAAAATATTTTTCCGCTACTGCAGTACATTTTTGTAATGTGACGGCACTCACAAGCATTATAAAAAATAATTATTTTACTTTTTTCAAAATATATATATTGGATTTTTATACTTTTTTTAAACTTTATTGTAAGACATACTTTCAAATACATTACCTCAAGTAGACTTCTGTCCTGGCAAACCCATGGAATGACTGGGTTTTCATCGGTGGTCAGGTCAGTCATAAAATGGTACTATGTGGAAACCAAACTATGCCATCGCATGGTACATACTGGGCAAGTTACATAACGATTCGAACTTCATAAATAAAATAAAAATATCCCACAATCAGCGAACGTGTATTCATTACACAAAAATTCTTAACAAAAACGAAACAATTAATTGATAATCTCAATAAGTGTTGCGGAAACATTTTGATGAGTCATAATTGATCAACATGTAGCAGAAGTGAAGTGTGGGTGTTTATACTACCAAAAATATTTTTTTTTTGGTGAAACAGTGATCGCTAATGAGGGCGGTGTCCACATGCACACGTTTCTCTCAATCACATTTCGCCGAAGAGATCGAGACATCCGCCGCCCACCGAAGATGCACTCAATGCCGTCGCGGCATGGCGTGGTGGTGTGGGATACATTGTGGGCGGCGGTAGTGAGGGCAATGAAGGCGGTAACCGAGGACGACGTTGCAATGCCGGGGGTGGCGTCTGCGCGGCAGCGTGCGGTTTGTAATTAGTGCCGGGCGGCGCCCAAGTTTGCGGCCGCCCCTCACTCGCCTAACGCCAGCCGCCGCTGGAACTTCACCGCGGTCTTCTCCCGTCCCTCGCGATCCCCTATTCCTCGCTTCCGAAGCTCGTCTCCACCGCCGCCCCCTCTGCTTCTCTGTTATTTGCACAGGCGCGGCGCAGTGGCGGACCCCCGAGGTCGCAGTGGCCTCCTGCTAGGAGCAGGGCGACGCCGCTGACCGCTCTCGGGTGGAAGTGTTCTGTCTGTTGGGGTCACTCTGCTCACTCGCATCGATTGTTACTACAAGGGATGGGTTTAGCTAGGAATAGACGTGACTTGGTACTTGATGAACTAGGATATATGAAGAGATGAAATTGTGTTCAGGATGTGTCTTCGCTTCTTAAGCTGTATTTTTATTGTAATGTTTGTAAATTGGAAATGTAGTGTGCTATTGAAACTTATCTACATGGAGCGATAGGAGTTAGGAATTGGGTGGTAGGCTATTGTTAGTAGGTGACCCTCTTAGTTGAGTTAACCAACAACTTGACCCACGTGGAGGTGTTAGTAGGAGTTGTTAGTAATAGTTAAAGTTATTGATACTAGGAGGAGGAGGATACTAGAAGAAGGGTTCGTTTTTCATTAGTCACAGTTATATGAACTGGGACGTTAATGTGAAATGCAAATTATTTCTGGCCTCACCGCGAATTGAACCCCGGATGACTTGGTGATGAGCTAGAAAGCTACCATCAGCGGAGAAGCTTCAACTGTAAGAAAACGAAGGAGACATCAGGAAATGACCTGACTTGAATCTCTATATGCGAAGACCTCTTTAACAGCGTTCGTTTCTGTGCAGTCAGGTACAGTTTCTATGGTAAGCAACATACTGTCTTGACGAAGAAACAAGAATGAATTAATAGGAAGAATATATAAAATCAATACAATTATATTTAACACAGCCAATCTGGTGGTAACGACAAAATATAACATTGTTCACAATAATTGTAATAATCTTGATTAATAAAAAAAAAATAATGTCAAGTTTCATCATAATATTGGTCATGCAATGTTGCAATTTTTATTTGTAATAACGTGAAACGAGATGAATGTAAACTGCACCAAATTTTCAGATTACAACAAACCTTTGGAAATTGAATTCTGGTGTGTCCTATATCAGATTTGTGATGATATCAGGAGTCGTAGGCATACATGAATTGAAGATATTATAGATTGGATAACTTTACAACAATTTTTTCTATTAGGTAGAAAAATAACGTCTTTTTATTTCACTACCGCTTCAGTTACATATGCGAGAGTCTTGGAAAACATTAACCGATGCAAATGTTCTAAGCACATGAATAATAATGTTATAAAAATGGTAAAACCAAATGTGAGAACAGTCAAATAGGAGAACCGGATATGACACCAGACCGGTAAATATGACCAGTACTCGCAACGAAAAAATAGTAATGAGACAGAAGCCTGGAGGTCTAGTAGAAGTCGTGGAGCCAATGTCACCACTGTGAGATTGCCGACTCTCTCGCTGTAGACACGCGGGCGTTTCGCTCCTTTGTCAGCGGAAACTTAATTAGTTGACGTGCAGATGCTGCAGTCTACATCAGCCGACCCATAAATCCGTCAGTAATTGATATGCCAAATGAGAAAGGACTTGATTGGTAATATTTGGTTGCGAGGAGGCTGCTTGAAGTTAGCATCTTCCACCGGATATAGCAGCCTTTGTCTGGGTCCCACGACATGCCTTCTGGAATGGGTGGAGTAATGATAGGCCAATACTTGCAACAGACATACGACAATGCCGCACGCTCGCTCCATTGGTTACACTTCGTTACTATTCTTTCACCGCGAGGATTTTACATAACATGTTTCACAATATTCCCTTTCATATTTTTAATGTTTACTTAGTAATTACAAGTTTGTACTATATTTAATTGCGTTTATTTAGAAAAAATTACATGAATGTATGTGCAGTAGCCTTGGACTATAAGTTTTCATTCTATGGTAGTATGGTATTGAAATCGACTAATATGAATGAATATGGTATTGATCTCGCACTAATAAGGTTTCTCAAAAAATAACTATGAAAGAAATTTCGAAAGAAATCGTAATTTTCAGAGTCATTTGCGACGCAAGTAGTTATTAGTTTATTATCTTTAGTAGATGAATTGTTAAAATTTTCATTTTTCTCTGAATATTTAATAAAATTAAAGAATATTACTCTATTTTCAAATTGATGCATATTAAAATAACTTCTATAGATGGTAAGTGTAAGTTGCCTTCTTGTATTTATTGAGTGTACTTTTAATATTTATTAGTACTTTAAATAGTTGTATTAAAGCTACTCTCTTCATGTTATCTTCTTTCGATTACATTTTCCATATTCTAGAGTGAAGATTACCAATATTAGTTTATACAAATTATTAATTTAATGATACATTTTCAATTTCCACCACTTTTTTTTAAATTAGAAAATGATATAAAACATATTGACTTTGCAAAATGTGTAATTTTGAATAATATATAATTTGATTTGTAAATAAATTTTTAAATTATGGTTTTGATCATGCACGTAAAGAAAACTTTATGCTTCTGCATCGTATATGTGTCACTTTCTTCCCATTAAAAGTAAACCATCGTGTGGGAAAATGATCCGAGAATAATATTTAGTGTTATTTATTAAACTAATTACAATTAAAAGTCAATCACAATGTAATCAATTCAATTACTGTTATATATTTATACTTTATTTTTCGTCCAAAAATATTTGAACCAACAACATTTCGTTGCCATGCGTTTGAAACGTTTAATTTGTGGAAAATTAGTTCCCTCCGTTTTAGTCAACGCTCTATAACTACCTGATGATGTTAATACATTGCACCACTCCGTGCTCAGACTGTTTGACTTTTGTTGTTCTTGTCGAGTCACGTTCGACAAAAGCGACGAGGTCAATACCAAAAAAAGTGAGAGTACAACGCCACTGCATTGCACTCTGGTATATTTTCGGCGTTTATAGCTGCCGAAATGCGCGTTCCGTGACGTGGAATAGGTGCGTGTTTCACAAATGAGAATCAAGCTCGCTTTGTGTTTTCGTCATCATTGCCCAACCCTACAGCTTATTTGAAAAAAATTGAAGAAAAAAATATTTGGATACATAACACCAGGAACTATTCTACTTCAGTTAACACTGTTTGAGCATGTTTGTTTTAAGCGAGATTTCATTTAAATGAATGTTTTATGTCTGAACAAACCGTTTTGCTAAAGCAACGCTGTCGTTGATAATATTATGTCATTTATTTATAATGAGAAAGAGGTTTATTAATTTTTTCTATTTGTTGCTCTAGTTGTTTTTAATATTCACCTTGTTTATAGAATGTTCTTATTTGGGTTGAAGCTGTTTCTAACATTTTTAGAGAAAAAACAATATTAACAAATCATTCCGAAATTGTTAAATTTTTGAAAATCAAATAACACGCTGAATATTGACCAGCTATTTATTGCAGTTTGATGCATTTGAGTACATAATTTGTATCACTGTTACTGAATATGAAGTTTTATTGTTTAAGAGGATGAACAAACAAACTATACATATCTCGGTAGAAAAATAACTAAAACACTTCATACATTGAATATTAACAATCATTCTTTAAACATAACTAATATTATTGCAACGAGAAAACTGTGAAACTTGAATCTTAAACATCATTTTAAAGGATGAACAGAATTTTCATAATTTATATCATTTATAAAAATATACAATTTTTATAATTTTAAATGAAGTGCAGAAATAATATACTACTAGAAAAGCATTTCTGGTAAAAAAAATTAAGAAAACAATTTTATTGGTATTAATTAGGTATAATTCATAGAATTCTGAAATGTATTCTTGGGTTTTCTACACTTAATAAGAAAGGTATATCTTTTGTATTTAAATGATTGACATTACAAGTAAAAAGAACAGATTTTCAAACTCTTGAAAAGTACCTGAAAATAAGACTGATGGTAGGTGTAAAATTTACGAGAATACAAGGGGAAATTAAAATATTTCCAGAAATATCTATTTAAGTGTAAGTCAGCATTGATTCGTTCATATAAAGAGACGTAAAATATTGATGGATCATAAAAATAATTCTTTTTCATGTGAATCGATTTTTTTGTAGGTTTATTGACAAATATACTGGTGAATGTTTATGTCACTATATAAATCGTGATAAGACTTACAATGATAATTTAAAATATACTTAAATATTTGTGAGTTTCTACCGAGTAGGACGTGTTCTGTGAAATTAGATTGAGTAAATTAATTTCCTCCGTTGATATTTGAATGAGGTTATTCATGCACATCCCGATGGAGACGCTTAACTGTCTCATTTCCGGCTCACCCATCTCATATGCAGGTAGGATAGCTAGTTACTGACGTTCGCTTGTCCAATCCCACCTCTTCGTAAGTTCTCGTGAGAAGGATTTCCAAATACTCGGACACTTTTTGAATTACATTCATTGAATAAATCATTTTTACATTTTGGGTTACACGATGTTTTAGATTTCCCAAATCGTTTTATTTATATAATATTTCATAGAAGGATCTACGATCAAGATAAATAAAATGTTACTTTTGTTGAACTCGAAATCCTTTTACGTTTGACGAAACATTCATGGTAGTAATCTATGTTATGTGACAAAAGGAACGATTAGTTAGATTAGACACATTGCCCCACTAGGCAAAAACTACTTGTGATCTTTTTAGCAAGGAAAAAGTATTGTTGGCACATGAATGTTTGAACACTGATGAAGCGCTTGAAAGGTTAGCTTTAAATTGTCCGTTTCCGTAGATAATAGTCCATTTGTTTAGAGCGCGCTTAGCAATTCGTACTGTGCGTTGCTTCCTATTTAGGGTTTGGACGATGTGTGTTTTGGATGTGTGACTGAGGAGAGTAATCTTGATTTGTAGACGAGTATATCAGGTTTAGAAGGTAACATCTATGCAAAAATAAGGCTCGTATCTATAAACGCATGTATTGGGTAATACTTTCAATTAAATAAATGTGTTCTGTAATTTTTAAAGACAATTTAATAATGATTTTTTGTTCTTTTACAGGTGAGCGTCACATTCAAATACCCAGAAAACAATTTTCTGAGAGATAGTCAGCTATAGAAATTTAGATTATAAAAATATCTTATAAGAATTGAATTATGCAAATATTCTAAATCTCAAGGTTTTGTATAAGATGCATTTTCATCGTTTGTGGGAAAAGTTTGTATAATTGGATAAATAAACTTATATTTCAAGTATATAATTGGGAAAACTCTTAAGGCTAAAGGTACTTAAGGCATGTAGTACACAAATATATAAAGATAATTTGGACGTTTAGTAAAAGCTCGTGTTACACATATTATCAAATCAAATCAACTTTTTCCAAGTTAATGTATTTATGGTTGAATATGGAAGAATGTAAATATTCATTGAAATCTAATATGCTGAGAAAAACTTTGGCGGAGAAATTTTATTCCTTGTTTTATCTGATAAAAGTAATATTAAAAACTATATATTTACATAATTGAACTCGGAATAGAATTTACGTGACACGTAGTCGGAGAAGATGGAAACCATGAGGGACTCGGGTTTCTCAAAATTTCTTTTTTTAACATTTATTAGTTAGTTAGAAAATGTAAGAAATTGAAAATTTTTTAGGACAACTAACTTAAATATTTACATCAAGTATTTTTCCACAGAAGTCTGGGCTTCCTTCGAAATATATTTCTAGCTGCCCGACTGTCATTTTTATGTAGATATATGTTTGTGTGTATTTCCTTATGTTGCTGATAGAGAACGTCCTGATATTATATTAGGAGCTCGCTGTTTGACTCGGTATCACGTGATATTATAATATGGTTCAATAAGATTTTTACAAGTATTGTTTTCTGAGCTATATTATATGAACAAAAAACTTAGTAATACACTAATTAGTGTAACAATTATTGATACTACTTGTCTATAAAAATACAGCGCTTGATCTTTCTCCAAATTGATTTAAGTTCTATCAGGTAATAAATCTAATTCCATCACATTTATACAAAGCCACCATTAATACCTTACGTTACATTCCACTACTCCTCTAACGTTTTAAAAACTTATTATAACTTATTTTTAAAACGCATTCAACCGAAAAAACTACTGAAAATCGTACAAAATTTCATCACATTTCCCAATTAGGGTGCCACGAATGCCACAAAGCAAAATATATATGATGATTTAACCCTGCAGTGGTCGCGCTTTTGAATACATCGTAAATGGTCGCGCAGATGACACTAATCATCCACATTAAAAGTAAAAGTTTAATGAAATATTTTTTAAAAGAAATTTCTCTAATTAAATTTTTCACCCATACTTTGTTCGTTGACTAGAAGTACTGATAAAAGTAGCCGCAACCGAATCAGAGGACTGGATGAAATCTGTCGTCCATTTCTAAATTGCAATTTTTGTGAATTAAAGAAAAAAGTATAATCATGGAAGTAGTATCAATAATACTTATATCTAATTTCAATTTTTTAAAGTGGTTCATATAATAAACATATAATAAACAATCTTGAAACCCTTACAGAATGGGTCGTGTGAATGATGCATCATCCAAAACTAATTGCAGGAGAATTCTGGGAAAACCGCACAGAATAAGGGCGAGATAATCATTGAGGTGATGTAACACATGTCTTCGTTTATTAATCTGAACGCACGCTGTTTTACCATGATAACATTGAGGAAAAATGCATGAACATTTCGCATGGGTTAAGGTTTCTTCATCCGCGCGACCACTGCAGGGTTAAGGTTTCTTAAGATCCCTGTTGCATTAACACTGGTTTCCAGCGTCGTTAGACGGGTATCATTGGACGCTGCGTATCCATTGCACACAACTATTCCGTCCCACCTGAACGTTGCTAGAGATCGCAATGAGTGATCGTGTTTATATTTTGAAACATTTCAGTGAATGTAGGCTGACGTTTAGAAAGCGACAGGTTGGTTGTTGCTGAAATAACGTTCTGAGCTTTACGTCCAATAAGGACTTTTAAACAGCAAGGCACTGTTAACAAAATACCTATGTTTCAGAAAATTCTGACGAAAATTAATTTCACTTAGATTTGTGTATTTTTGGTTCAATTTTCAAAAGTTTTGAATATTTTTCACCGATTGCAAAACTGAAAGAAACCTGTTTTAAACCATCTGGAATTTTTGACTTGGAATAGTACGAACAATAAACAATGTAAAATAGTGTGGTTTTTTAAAGGTTTTTAAAAGTTAAAATATGACTCTAGTGAAATACAGAATATTTTCTTCACTACAAATGTGGATAAATTTTAACCGAGTAAGTAAATCATTTGTAACAAACGCATGGTTTAATACTCAGTATGTGTTGTTTTGTTATCAATCATCATGATAACTTTGAATAAGAACACATGTTACGTCATCCGGATGTTGTTCAAAGCGACAAATCCCAAGACACAATTTCAGTTCATTCTTACTCTTCCCCTCCTCCGCATTGTGTATACTACGAGTTGGGGTTTGTGCCTCATCTGCGCCCACCGTGCACGCCAATCACCAGTAAAGAGCCCCTCGCAGCGATTCGTGTTGTTCGCCCAAACCTTCGCGCCGCCCCACTTGAACTCTTCCGCGCCCTCTGGCGTCAGGGACGAAGGGACCCATGGGGGAGAAGGGAGGGCGGAGGAGGAGGAGAAAGCGTGATGGTGAGGCGAGGCAGAGCGGTGTGGAGCCGCGCGTTCGTTGCGGCTTGCAAACATGAGGCTAAAATAGCCGTCGGCCATGTTGGTTTTGTCGGGTGCGCGGAGGCGGGTCGACGGAGTCCCCGACCAGGAGGAGAGGAGGGTTCAAGAGGAGGGTGTGGGAGAGCGTCGGCGATGGAAGTGGGGGTGGGAAATGGAACGGGAGAGTGGCAGTCGTCTCCCCTTGACGCGCGGAGCGGGAGGCACATCAATCTGCAGTTGCAAAACATGGCTATATTTAGAGCGCGTCATGCACACACTGTACCGCGCGCTCTGCCGCTGCTGTACGGGCCGAGCGGAGTAGAACGGTTGAAGTGGTATTCCCTGCGGTGGAAGTGACGCGAAGTCCTCCAGCAACGGTGTGGAGGATGTGGTGGTGGTTGTGAATTCACTGGGGACGACTTATGTTTGAATATGTTTTACCAGAGCTTGTGACAGCTGTTAGGTTTCATTTGTTATAGGTAACTTATTTGAAGCAAATAATAGAACTTAATGGCTTAAGATGGTAATAAACAATTGACATTTTCATCTCAAGATTTGAGTCAAGTTTAAAAGGTAATTATTACACTTACCCAGAAAAAGTGACAAAAATTTCAGTACAAATTCGCATTTTAGAAGATTTCACTTAACACGAGCTAATGCATTACGGTCAGCATCTTTGACAAGTACAATACTAGCTTACCGTGCCTGGTTTCGGTCGGAATATTTTGTTGTTGCAATGAGGTTAACCCTTTTTTATTATTTAATGTAGTCGAGGACACGTTGATATTAAAACCCGTTATTGTATTTTAATTAGCTCCTGGTATTTAGATCAAATTCGAAAATCATTTCACGGAAGTCGATCCTGTCTGCGTCGGGAGTCTTTGCTGTCAACATAGATTTATCCATCGTTATATGCCATTGCAGATAAGAAATAGCACGTTTACTTACAAAAACCGCCGTTAAAATTATTTCGGGATTGTTACAAAAAATTCCATGAACTCATATTAAAACACATGTCATCCAAATAAATAAATAAATTGCAACTTACGATATTTTATGGACGATGAATATATTTTCATCGTTCACAAAAGGTCCTAAGTAGGAATTTATTCATTTATCTTGACTATATAATGAATGTTAATAGTATAAATAATATCCCCCTTTATGAAATCGGAATTTCGAAATATATCTCAGCAAGTCTCTAAAAATCATAAACAACGTCTCGTCAAAATTGCAGGTTCCTATCTTTAATGCTGTTGATGAATAGATCTATCATTCTCGACAACAACCAAATATTTTCATTCTCTTTCATCCATTTCAAATAGGTATATAGAAAAATCCAGAAATTAACTTTTAGATATTTAATTAACCATATTTACATTTAAAATGAAAAATTTCATCTCATTTAGTTTGTGAAATATTGCAGTAGTAGGATGCAATGTCGTTATCGGTAGTGACCAACTCCCGGGAACATGTCTATTCCTTTTCAACCATAAAGATCAAATACAAAAAAAAAAAGAAAAGAAAAGAAACTCGTTTCTAGATGTAAGAATGAAAAATGTTTACAAATAAAAACCGAGATGATTAATCAGTTAGTTTGTGAGGTATAGTAAAAATAGCGAAAGTTCATTATGTCACATCGTACCCTATTAAAAACGGAGTTTCGAAAAATCCTTTCTTTTTGAACGTAGACAACATAAAAGCAACAGTATGTCGAAAGGCTGGTCCACCTGAGGTAAGGAATTGCGCTGCAGTTTCACTCTTACGCTTGTAAAATCTTTAACTATAAGACTAAATTTTACGATTCAAAATCATTGTACAAAACAAAGAAACAATTTTAATGGATGGAAATAAATTTCTTCCTATTTAAGTTACTCTCCTAATGTGAAGTATTTGAACACACGTACTTTTAAAACTTTTGTTAACAATTAAGGTTAACTTTTTAAGTTAGATATATATTGTCGCGGACTTTTTGTACAACTCTTTGAGCTGTTATATTACCAGTCATAGTTATCACCTATCTCTACCCGACCCCTCTAGCAAACAGACACACTCTCACATTAATATGTTAGTATGGATTTACCGTATCTCAATGACTTTCATTATTTCAACAAGAAATATATTTAGCAAAGCTTATAGTATTTGAGACTCCATATTTTGCAATTGCCCCATTACAATGAAGAAAGACTTGAAATTTCATTGTTTAAGGGAATACGCGTAGAACATTCAGGTGTTTTAGGGAATTCATTTTTACTTTCTCATATACGTAGTATATAGAAAGTATTGTAATCGTGGATAAATTTGAAAACGAGATATTTGCGGAAATATCAGTTTTGGAGCCCCCGCTTCGGAAAAAGTGGGTTTTGGCTGGACGTCCGTCCAGTCCGTCCGTATGTCCGTTAATGTGATGACGATAAAATTAGTTTTACTTCATTATATACATAATGAAATGTTGGATTGTATTTTTACTTATTACTTACACTCGTTTTTTATGCCACACACACATTTATATTTTTAACAATAATACACACATATATGTGTGTGTGTTTATGGCGCGTGGTTTTAATTTTGCCAATGGTGTGAATGCAAAGAGTATATGTTTGTAGATGTGTCATTTTTATGTCACGTTTAAAAGGAGAACTGAGGAATGTCTGCATTTTATGTTTTTCTTCGTATCGTGAAACTTCCACCCACGCGACCTCTACGCACTTGTCGTAACCTCACATCCGGGACATTATTTTGCAGCATAAGCTTAGGTATCAGATGTGTCCACTGCTCCTTTTACCGGATTTTCTTGTTAACTGGTGCATGCTTCATGTCATATTTAATGTTTGTGTATATTATTTGATGCATGAGGATGTTATTTTATATTATTTCTTATCGTTTTAAGAATTAACTTGGCTACATGTTTTTTTAAGGTAATGTGTGATAAATCTTTTTGTTTATTTTTCATGATATTTTAATTCAATGCTGTACAGCAGTTTCAATCGTTAAAATTAGTATTATTGTTAAAAATATATTTTAATACAGAATTCTTTGAAGAGATAGATAAGAAGCGTTACGAAATAACAGGAAGTAAATAAAACAAACAATATCATCTATTTAACCGTAATAATTAATAGATACGATTAGTAATTATTAATATAATTTGCAATTGAAATTTCAAATAGCAAAAAAAATTAACTCTTTAGTTCCTAATTAAATTATATATGAATATTTATGGTCTGCTGGCTTTGTTTTCGCATTAATAATATCCTATTTATCTTTATATTTATTAATAAATATATATTTTGAAATATAATATAAATCTTGCTGATTTTATCTCCTTCAAAAAGTGGAAAAAAAGAATTTGTGTATTAGAGACTCTTTTATATAAATGATAGTAAAGTATTTATTTAATAAACTTTTTAAATTGGATAAAATGAAGACGATCATAATATAGAGAAACAAGTTAAAATAGCCCTCTCCTAATAGAATGCTTTAATGCCTCTCTCTAGTCCAGACTGAGAAACGTATATGAGAAAGTATGTGCAATGGTTTTGCACCACTAGTTTTGTAATGTGTAGGTTAGTATTCGACTGTTAGTAACAAATTACATGTCAATACATTTCTCTTGCATCTGACAATTCGGTTTTAATGTTACCTACTCTGATCAAAATATTTCTGTGGTATCATTCATCCAAGCTGAACAGATAATAGAGCGTCATAAAAGAAGACTGACGTCTTTTCACATCTTTCCCTCATGGCCACATGATTACAAGACGAAAGTTCGAAAAGATCGAAGAGTTTAAAAAGGAGTCTGAGAAGATTTTACCTTATAAAATAATGAAATCAATTGGAATTTAACTACGATATTCTCATGATGTATACGTACTGTACCCGCACACAGAGGATAATTATAATTCTTCTTCATAGCATTAAGCATTTAGAGAATCTACCGTTTCTTTGATTCTATGTCCCTCCAGTTAACTGTGTCTCCAGGTTTTATTTTCCAGTTCCAGTTTAACCTTTTATTCTTACTTTGAATACTTTGGATACTTTCATCACTTTGCATAACTTCATTCACGTTGATCACCATTGTCGCCTTACTTTTTGTTTTAATTCATATATTAATCTCTGTAGTGGAATTATATCCTTCATACTGGTTTTATTTTAGAAATTGATTTAAATCCAGTCACTTCAAACTTGATGAAAATAAATATGATGAAGGAATAGAAATTTTGATTGTGTTTAATATCAATAACATTCTTTAGAGGAATATACTTATTAAGAATGTATAAGTGTTATGTATATATTTCATTCCATTTCTATTGCGAGGTTCTGTTAAATAAACTCTAAAAATATGTAAAGCGGAAAAAATGTTTCACTTTATATTGAGAATGTTAAATTAAATGTATTTGAGGACTTATTGAAAGCTTATTTTGCAGCATTTAATCTCATAACACAATAAATTTTAAGAGTTAACATAATAATTTGTAAGGAAAACACCATTTTTTCTGTTTTTCTGCTGTATTTTCTCGTAACAAAACATCTCTGCACATAGTGATAGTTCTTTGAACGCACATAGGACAACCGCAGAGTATCAGTAAAAATGTGCTCCGCTGTTCCCTTAAAAATAATAATCAAGACGCGTTCTGACGGATGCCAACGTTTGGGTGGTCGTCAGTGTCACGCCGAGCGGGTTATCGTCCTTCTGCCCCGGCGGCTCCTGCGGTCTCTTGGGTCTTATCTTTGGCAAGGCGTTCCATTTCTACTGTTGCCCACGACCGTTACGTTACCACCTCTGTCTCTTTGGCTGTCTGCTCTATCCCTCCACAACTGTGTTCATCTTCGACAACACTTCGTTAACTTAATATTCGTCATTTCCTTTCACCACTTCACAATTACCTTCATTACCAAGTCTTTTTCCAACGTAAACTTATCTGCTGATTCTGATACGAACTTTTGAATAGCTTTATTAATGGTTTCTTCCACTATTTCTTCCATAGCCTCTTTCGCTATATCTTCCATTAGTTTCGCTGCTGCTTCGTTCACTATGGTCTCCACCACCTCGTCCGCAATGTTTCTAATTGCTTCATCCACTGCTTTCTCTACTGCATCTTTTATTGCTTCCTCCATCGCATCATGCACTGCGCACTGCATTACTTCATCCACGACATCCTCCATAGCTTCCTCAACCGCTTCCTCCACAGCCTCATCCACTACAACGTCCATTGTGTCCTCCATCATTTTCCCCATTGCGATTTCCACCGCTTTTTCCACTGCTTCTTCCACTGCATCTCCTACAACTTCTTCCACAGCCCTTTCCACTTCTTTCTGCACTTCTGTTTCCAGTACATCATCCATCACTTCGTCAACGACTCTTTGAAGAACTGCTCCCCTGATCTCTTCCACCTTAACCATTTCCGTCACTACCTCTACTAATCAGATCCTACTAGAATTTCTTACTTGGGTCTCGCCACCGCCATAGCTTGTGCAAGCGTTTCCATTCCTCGCGAGACAAGTCCGCCGCGACATTTTTCTTGGTGGGCGAGGCATAGAGCTCCACGGTGGGGCCGATGGTTGGCGCTGATAGCTGAGCTAAATACGCGTGTGCTACCCTTTTTCTGCCTCTGATTTACTTGCTTCTCTGCACTCCAGTCTCAGACATAAAGAGATGGTGTTTCTTTGTAATAAGGTAGCCCCTTTTCCGAGTAACGGAAATTGTGCATTTCTCCATTGTTGAAGAAAGTGAGTTAATCATGTCTAGACTTACTGAATTTTAGCTGTGCGGTATCAAAAGAAAATTGTTTCTGTATTGTTATGTAATTGTATTTCATAATAAAAATAGACCAGTAGTTGTAAAAAAGAGTTTCTTAAGTAATTTAATTTTCCAAAAACAATAAATCGAAATTTCAAATATTATTAGAGTCTAACAATTTACGGGAGATAATATTACATTGTTGCTTTTGGAGTATCGTATAAAGTTGTTCATACCATGTGACTCAACACAAATGAGATTGATGTGCTTTTTAACACATTACCATCACCAATATAATTTTCTTTCAGATAACCAAAGAGTGTTTTATTCACTTATGTGTATACAAAAGTTTATAATGCATTTCAGACTCTCTTAATTTTTAGACCACGTAACCCTGACAATACATTTGGTTATTCACTAGAAAACAAAGCAAAACACGCACATAACCACCACCTCTGTTTCAAACCAAAGGGGAACTTGCAGCTTCATTTTAATTTCGTACCCTTTTTATCTTTCGCTTCATGCAAAATGGAAACGTTATTTATTCAAGAAGAGCACGTCCTAAATGAAATACGACGCAATCTTTTGTACAAACATCTAAGACGAAATGCCTGGGAGGACTGAAAATGGAACAGTCGGGTCGCATTTAAAATATTCATATGCCACGCTGAAAGATTGCGCAGGTGGTCGTGTTAATTAACACGAGGCCGTTGAGTGGGTGAGCTGCGAGAACAGAATGAGTCTGACTGCCGGTGAGCTCTAAGAGACCAACCATTCGGGCAGTGGGCACTCTTCAAATCAGGATATGCTCTAGCAACTGCATGGAAGAGTTGGTAAAATCGTAGTCTGTCAAAACATTAAAATAGAAAGAAGCTCACCGGACAAGAGCTAAAATAAAAGTGTTCATAAAAAGAAGATGTTCATTGTGAATTTATCAATCGTGAATTACTTGTTCAAACACCAGATTTCAAATGACTGATTTTGTTACATAGCAGTTGGAGTATTATTAAGGTTATTGTCACAAAAAACGGTAATTTAGTCATACTTCAAGATACTATGAAAGAAATGAAGTATTAATTATGATGAAGAAGAGTACTAATATTGATTATAATTAATGGATCGGCGCTTACTTATTGTGGCTCTTCGTTGATTAAAATTGCGTTTTGTCAATAAACGTCTAACTTATAACATTAAGAATCTGTTATTATGAAAAAAACGCGCAGTTTGGTACCACGAGAAGAAACACTGTAAATCACTGAATGTCAGAAAATAAAATGTAGTAGTATATTGTAAACCAATTCAAAAAATATTTTTTACTGATGTGGTTTTGGATCATATAACAAGTTATTATACATTACCAACGATGCAACTTTTAATAGCTCGGACGTGTAATTTGTTATTGTTATTTTATGCTTGAAATGATATGTAAATAATTAATAAATATTATAACTATCGTATTTATTACTATGCTATCTCGTTATTTTTAATTTCCTATTTTTAACTTGAGGAAACGGTACTGGTTATTGGCATATATTGATTCTATTCTTTTGACAGCGTGCATCAAACGTTAAATGAAAGAAACAACATGCTTGGATATGCAAATGTTTTGCATTTTAGTGTATGAGTGAAAAGAATGTGCAAGTAGTCTTAATAAAAGGAAAGATTGCACGGCGAAATTCTCAGTTCGAATTCTCAATCGAACACTTGTTGTTCGTGCAAATTACTCGTTACACTTCGTGTAAGAATGAGGAATGTCCCCCAATTAGAGAGTGAGAGGATCGTTACCTACCTGTACTGAAATGAAGCGTTCCACAATATCGTTGTTAGCTTTGTTCGGGATCCCGCAACTGTTATGCGAATTCAGAACAAATGGGCAGAAAAGGGTCTTTAAACAAAGAAAGGTTCTAGTCGATTACAGACAATTAACTTTCGAGGGGAGAGTCCTCTTCGCGCAGCCATATGGAGTCGTACATCCTCTCTATGTCCACTAAAGTTAGGAACTTGGCTCATTTGCAGGGCAACAATTGTACGTACTTACAGCGTAACAACATTTGCAGCACCATTGAGTGTTGGCATGGGAACAACTATACAAACTTTCATTGATTCCACATCAGAGGCAGATGACTTTGGACAGAAAGTGTCATTGTCTTTTCTGATGAATATTTGTTCTGAATATATTATCGTACTCATGTGAGAAGGTACTTAGGTAAAAGAACTAGTCCAGCTGGATTGTAACCGATATTATTACCCAAAAGTGACAACATTGCTTGTTAATTTGAACATGCTGTGTAAGTCGATATAACCTATAAATTTATTCATATTTTCTCCCCAATGAAACTGTTAGCATGATTTTGAAGTTTTTTTAATTATTGTGGCAATTTGGAAGACAGAAATGTGCTAGGAAGTATAAAATTTAAACCCAATATGCGCAACATAACAGCATTGCTACAATTTGCTGTTTGAAATTTAGTAAAGCGTTAATAATGTATCTCTTTACATAATAGCTAAAAAGTGATATTTCTGTGTCTAGTATTTATATGTAATGAGACTTTTGAAATATTTTATTTCACCCGACTTTAAAAGTAAGCGAATTCGCGGAGGGTGCGGATAATCAATGTTTTTATTTGTCGTGAGTTAGACATTCGGAAGTCTAAATACAGTGTCACATAGGTAACGGTGAGTCGCCACGCATTTTGTAAATCAGTGGGCAGACCCATCTCGTAATATGTGCCAGAAGAAGCAGTTTGAACTGCACATCGTTGTAAATAATGTTACATTTGGGATGGCCATAAGACACGATTTTACGAACATGTGTCAAAAAAGGATGTGCTGGAAGAGGAGAGACGAGTGTTGTTTCATTCGAACAAATCACTGAAATGATATTATACAAAAAAATTATCAACAAAATTTCTATTTAAGTACACTAAAATCAATACATAAGCAAGGTCAATTCATGAAAGTACGTGTGATGTTTACAAAAATTACTTTAGAATTTTAATAAAGTGTGATATGAAAATGGAATTATTCACAAATAATTGATGTTGTATATTAAAAGGAGAATATATATTTTAAATGAAGTTAAAATACTTGCAAAAAGTTAGTTTAAAGCGCGCACACACGCACGCACACACACACACACACACACACATATATNTATATATATATATATATATATATATATATATATATATATATATATATATATATATATATATATATCTTCCATTAAATCATCTCATCTCAATTCAAACTCATCTCTCTTCCATTAAATCTGCTTTGATGATATTACAAAATTTACACAATATTTCTTGCTCTCGAATGCAAAGCTTTAAAAATATTGTTGGGCATTGCAATACGAGTATTAAACTCAGTTTTTATTTGTTCCTCGTAAATTAACATTCAAATTACAGTTTGAATATTTTAAGACTTGTTTACGTAATATTTGGTAAATAATACTCCTGTTTTTTACCACGGGAATATTCAGTTCACGCAATTTTGTCCCAGAGTGAATCAGAACACAGAACCCGTTCAAAAACCCAGTTTCTTCCTAAACCGTAATTTTCCGAACTTTGACCAAATACTTGTTTGAATTCTGCAAAAAATAAAATTCGTAATTTCTATTCTGTTTCATAATATAGGAACTTAATTTCTATCAAATATTATATTAGCAGTTAAAAATTGAAGCACATTAAAATCATTAAGATATATTGAATTGTCAGATAATTTGTTGTAATTAACTTCACGATTCCAGTACGTTACTTGAGGGAAACCACTTACCTCTGTGCAATATTGAATATTCGCGAGCTGCATTACAGAAGCTATGTCTTGATTTTGAAAGCAAAGACTTAATTTTCTGTCTGTTGTCATCTGTCAAGAAGGTTACATGTGTTTTAGTACATTGGGCGATTTTTCATCTGTTTAAAAAATAAGATAATTTGCATAAAATTTTGTTATAAATATAAAATAAAGTGTAGCAACGTTTTAGAAAAGTTAAATATTGTTTTTGGTGAGTCTGTTACGAGTTAAACAAGGGCTTACGAGTGGATAAGTGATTTCAATAAGGCCGTGAAAACGTTGAAGGTGACGAGCGCCCTGAACGCCCAGCACACTTAACAACCGACGAAAGCGTGAAGAACATGAAAGAAATGGTTATGAACGATCGCCAAATCACAATGAGTGAAGTCGCTGATGATGTTGGCGTATCAATTAGCTCATATCATGAATTGTTTTCGGATGTTTTGGTGTGAAACGTGTTGCTGCAAAATTGTTGAATTTCGAACAAAAACAGCGTCGAATGGAAGCTGCTCAGGAGACATTAAATGAAGTCAACAACGATGCAGAAACGTGTCATAACAGGTGATGAAATATGGGTTTACGGATATGACGTCAAAAATAAGGTTCATTCTTCCCAGTGGAGTCATTCTGGATCGCCGAGACCGTCTAAAGCTCGACAAGTGTGGTCGAATGTGAAGGTTATGCTCACTGTGTTCTTCGATATTAACGGCATAGTGTATGATGAGTTCTTGACACAAGGTCAAACAATCAATAAGAGTACTACCTACAGGTTCAACGCCGTTTGCGTGAAGCAACTTGAAAAAAATCAAATGCCCGGATTTGTGGCGAAACAATTTATGGTTTTTGCACCACGATAATGCACCTGCTCACACTTAATTGCTTCTTCGTGAATACTTGGTCAAAACAAAACTGTAACCATGTCCCAATATAGTTCTAAAAGTGATTCCGAGACTGGAAAAAAGTGCCGGAACAAGTGTGTTATATCAGAGTGTATTATACTTTGAAGGGGACAAATTGATGTTGATGAATAAATGAATTATAAATATTCTATCAATTATTTAAGAAAAACAACAATTCTCGTTCTTTTTTAACACATCTCGTATGTTTACAATTCAGTATAAAATATTCTTATTTTCTTTTTGAGAGACGCGTACCTTAGTTTTGGTAATTGGTTAATTCTGCTGTAGAAAAGGGAGACTTGCAATAAATATATTTAGTAATATGCAGGGTGCAACGAAATAAGATTATATCCCGCATCCTGGCCCGGGTTTTTCTCCGTTTTTCCTTCGGGTAGAGGTGGATTTCTTATACAGTTTCTCTAGGCTTTGTCTGGGGGCGGTTTATTGTAACAATACATCGTGAATTTAGTGTTATTTCAATTCTTATGATTTTTAAACACTATACTCAGAATTATCTATAGTTCGATAATAACTTGTACATGTAAATTTTTTGCGTTAAATTACAAACATATTGACATTCTATTAGTATTATAACCCGCAGCTAACTTTTTATCTTATCTAGGAACTTTTGCTGAAATTTTTGAATCCGCCTCTGCCTTAGGGCCCTTGATCGGAATTGATGGGATGGCCCCTTGCTTGCTTCCGGAGAGTAAATTAGTTTATTGTCCTCCACAGTTTGTACTGTTTTTTGACAATAAATTTAAAAGTTATTATTATTAATTTATTTCATGACTTTTTATAATGTATGATGTATAATGTAGGGAGGAAATATTATGTATTACAATATATAAACAATCATTTCAAGCGTTATTATGTGAATTGAATAAATTTAAATAATTATTTTATTCACATAAGGTTTCTTATTGAAGTAACGATTTCCATCTTTATTAATATATTTTAACAAATTGTGAAGTGAAACTAAAGATAACATATTTTTGGCTCTTCTACTTATGGAATCTCATAAAATCACGGAGAATCATAGAGCTATACTCTTATCCTCCACCAATTTATGTTGTACAGTGCGACTACTTCGATTATCAACAAAGAGGTGTGTTTCAACCTATTTAACGAGCACGACAACGGAAATTCACTGCAGTAGAGATGCAATTTTTGACTTATCGCTGCGTAGACGAGGGCAATTTGATAAACTGAGAAAACATCAGTATAATACACAGGAAAAGTAATTATCATAAACACTACATGTTCGGAACGATACAAAACAACACAATGAGAAGTTTGACCTAACGTGGGGACACAGATGAACTATCAGGTATTTATTTATCAATATTATGATAACTTTGTGTATAGTTTCTGCTAATTAGGTTTCATTATATTTATTTTTCTTTTGTTAAATATTATGTAATATCATTCATGACATCTTACTACAATACTCTACTATTTATGTATTAGCTGACGAAGTCGCAAACCACTGTCGAAACGTTGTGATTCAAATATATTTTGTTTGTCTGAAAAAGGTCTTCAAAGTTAAAAATTAAGTAATATAAATATGACAGATAGTGAATTTGTTTAATAAAGCTGTGTTATTAGAGATAGAGTTATTGGTTTTTGGTTAAGTTGTTAGAGTCTGATTTCTTTCAATATACTCGTCGTATATCAGGAAAATATGACCAATACTAAAGGTAGTTTGGATGAAAGGAAAGAATTACTTTCACAATAATCTACATGCTAGAGAAGTTATATTCGTACAACTTTTGGTAAGAGTTAACGTCGTCATCATTTGCACCATCATGTTCATTTTTATAAGTTGGAAACTTTTTTTCTTCATCTTCATTCCTCATTGAGAAGCTACGTTACATCTGTTTCCAGGTTTATACGATCTGGGGACGCTCGTCGTACACCAGTGTGTCACGGGTTGCGTTTCCATTCGTTTGTTAGTTCGGCATCACCAACACCACAATACAAGTCTTATCATGTAAAATATTGAATAGCATGGCCACAACAAATTTTAAACAGTAAAAATACATGTTCTTCGTGGAATTTTTATTTCCATGTGTGCGTTTAAGCTCGTACTCATTCTTATATGATTCTTCTTCACAGTTATTTTACAGAAAATTGCATTAGACGTACACAAATAGAGAAGCAATATAAATGGATTTACAAAAGTTTAGAATTTAAGTATTTAAGTTTGATGGTCATTTTGTACTAAGGTGGAGTTAAAAAAATAGGCATAGTTATGAAAGTCTAGTTCAATAACTTGTGCATTTCAATATATTGTTTTAAATGACAAAAGCGACAACCCTAAAAAGAAAATGTAACAAAATTTACTATTGGAAAAAAATAAATTCTTGCTTTAATGTCCTGTAGTTAAGTTGCAACTCAAAAAGGTTCTTCAAAATTATTACTGGCACATAAGTCACAAAATTAGGTTCGTGTAAATTTCCTGTGAATAAGTAAAACAAACACAACTTTATGCCATTCAAACAATGCACGTTTCATGAACTTTATGACTTTGATCCATTTACTTTATAGGTGTACTTATGTTTTTATTGTTTTCATAAAAAAACACTCTATTTAGTATGTAAAGAACGTGTATTATATTTGTTTTATACAACTCACAACTCTGAAATAGTTAACTACCCCTCATGTCATTTACGGAAAATTAAAAATATTTCTTTGTCTCTCTTTTATTTCATTCATTCATTCATTCTATCATTCTATCATTTTTTATTATTATTAAAAAATAATATAATTGCGCGACAAAATACTATATTCAAATCGTGGGAAGAGAAAACTGTTCCTTAAAGAACTATTATATCATATTATTTGTTCTCAAACAAACGTATTTCCTACTTGTTATATTTACGCTTTCCTTGAGTTACTGTGACAAATACAAAAAAATTGAATCTAAATAAATATTTTTCGCTGACAACTGTTTACCATTTTTTAGCATTGTTTGTTAAAAAGTATATTTTCGCGGTGGTATTATATACAAATGAATGAAAATAATGTGAACGACCGAAAAGTACCAATTGTCAGTATAATTGAAATATTAATTCTTACCGAACTACAATCTTTAAATATTCCGTAATCAATTTGGTTACCAGTGGATACCGAAAATGTTACGGAAACGTTACCATGGTATATTACTGAGGGAAATGACTATACAAAGATTCAAAGTACTAAACAAGTAATGCATTATTTTAGTTTTCATCAATGGAAGAATTACTGTAAGAAGTAATGAAAACTACACAATAGTCGCTGAAGGTGTACAGACAGTGTTTCAAGAGCATTTTGATACTTCGTCACTCATAATACAAATGAAAATAGAAAGACTGAGAAGACGTATTAATTCTGGTCTTCGCGTGGTTTAATGAATCATAATATTTAGAGGAAGTATGCTTGTGTTACTGTTTGATGATTCTGGGAAAATTGTTCGAATTCTGGGAAAGTTGAAGCAACGCTATGTTCAGATAAAACTTCGATTGGGTCGATAATTCATAAATAGTTTCTTGTTTCTCATATTGTATTGTGGTTGTGTCAGTTGCAAATTGTAAAGATTGTATTCTACAAAAATAATACAAATTAATGATGATGGCGTTACTGACACATTGATTTGAATTTGAAAGTAAATTCTTACAAATAGATGCAAATGCATTTGAGACCATCAATTTCTCATAATCTCCTTAAAAACTTTCTAGACACAAAAGTCTCATTATCACTAGTATTGCCTGAAATGAGAGGTGAGTTGCTAGCGTTATTATAAAATGTATTGTTGTTTGTTTATTTATTATTGTACAAAGCTTTTAGCCGTGATTGATCATCAAATGAATCATACACAGTTTCTGCGTCGAGACGGAACAAATTTGCATTAAAATTTACCATCACGTAATTGATATGATGAAGGATCATGAAAAATGCGCGCCTCGGTAGGAGTCATGTATGAAGCCATTTGCACACCGTGCAGCGAAATGAAATATATATGGGCGCGCGCGTGATCGATGGGGCTGTAACGCTAGAAAATAAACATTACAGAGTAATGTGTATCCAATATTGAATTTATCACAGTGAAGAAATTTTCACTCCCTTTTATCTAATTGGACGACCATTTGCCTACACGATTACCATTTGTTACGAGTAATGTCTTCTCTCTCAATAACAAGCAAAAGAAAGTTGTATCTTTACCTATAATCATTCCGACGCGCCTGAATTCGGATTTCCAAAACAAAGACTTCTGCATGAATATCTTAAAATTTCTTCTCTAGAACTTGGAATTATAGATTAAATAAGCTTTTGCAAGTGGTTTTAAGGAGTCTTAGCAAACTTTCGTTATCCATCGAATTTCACAAGACTTGTGAATTTTAATGAAGAAAATAAATTGGAATATGTAAAATTGTAAATCACAAAGAAAACAAAAGGAGTTTAGTCTCTCTCTCTCTTTCTTTCGTTCTGTCCTCAGCTTAGTCATTACGCTTTTTTATCTTCTGTGTAATCCCCTAATTGGCAGTCCAAAGTGCCGGATGTTGTCAAAGTTCGTAATCCAGCTTGAACTAAAAAGGAAGAAACCCCTGATGGATGCTGATCTGCGGAGAAGGCAGTACCTGTAATTTACTTAAAAAGGTATCCGTCTTTGTTATTAAAATTGTGAGTCACTGCTTTCAATAAAAAGTATTGTCTTTTTTTTCGAAAACACAGTTCTACTCAACGCACTTTTTCCCTATGGTTTCTATATTATTTTTTTTGTTGAAGGGAAGATTCTATCAACGAAGCTACAGAATATTCATTTCCAATAATACATTCTTGTTCACAGAATCAATAATGCAATGTTATCAAAAGTCTGGGATTATTTGTAACAGTTTGCTTCCTACCAACTGCTTTAACAGTCGAACAGTCGTAAACTCGAATCTGCTCTCGAGTACAACCGACATTTCTCACTCTAAAGATGGGACGGAAGAGTCTCCCTTTGCCACGGGAAATGTAAGGAATACGCCAGGGTAAAAGCGAGGAGGAAGAAGGAAATGGTGAAATTATTTGTGAAGTAGGAGAGAGATGGATTACTTTCCATCTTGTGCGAAGCCCCGCTTTGGAAGGGAGAGACGGTCTGCTGCAGGACCAATGGAGGGATTGGAGGGTTGACAGTGATGGCGAGAGAAGAAGTGGAGGGAGTGGGTATGATGGTAAAAACGTTGAAAGAGTAGTAGTACTCCTAATGTAGCAATAAAATCGGGTACGGTTCGGGCAACGTAGAATGTCATCGATGGGAGGCGCTTAACTGGAAGGTAGTGACGAATATGAGAACATGGTGATGAGAATGAGAAACATGATTTTAAAAATGGTAACTTGGTGATGAATATGGGAACACGATGAGAAATATGGGAACGCGGCGGCGAGAATGAATATTCGGTAAAAGAGAATAAGATCGCGAGTACGAGCATGGGGACATGGTTGTGGGAATAGGAGCGTTGGAGCATAGTTATGAACGGAAGATGAACGTATTTAATATAATAAAAAGGAAGTAGAGATACTTCGACCACATTGAGATTTTTGGGAGACAGGAGAGAGAGAGAGAGAGAGCAAAGGAGCGAGAGTTTTATAGGTCGGAGTGGTTAATTATGAGAGTGACTGTCTTACATAAATATGATAATAAAAAGTAATGTAGAATCGATAGTTTATTCTTATTTAGGAGGTTAATTTTTCATATTTATAACACAATCTTCTATGATATATAAATTGAAAACATATATTGTAGCAATATTTAGTATTATTAACATATCTGTCGAAAACAAATTGTAATGCATGGCAAGAGGACAATTTTAGTCCGTCGCGTATTACGCAACATAAAATAATCTTTATTCTTTTATTCTTTTCAGTATTCATTTTTTCTACATTCTAATTTTTCCAGGTTATTGACAAGTATACCTTATTTACAACTATTACTGATCAATTTAATTAGAAGCTTTTTAATAACGTGTCTTCAGGGAAATATTTTTTCCTTTCTTGGTCTTGAGAGAAAGCTTTTAGTGTTTTGTGTAAATCTGTTTTTGAACGTTTTGTTAAAGTTTTACACAGCAAGATATCTCAAACGAATTGAATTGTTACAATAATATTTGGTATTTTTCTTAATCTATAAGGATACCTACCAACCCAATTTTATCAAAACATGAGATATTCCAGTGATAAATCTATTAAACCTTTATTTATTTGACGTAGAATGACCCATGGGCGTCTCCTTGAGTCTTCGTTTGTATCTGTCCGTTCCTAGATTTTGAACATCCATTTCGCAAATTTTACTCAACATATTTTTACTATCCAGTGGTTTCAAGACGCTCGTGAATTGTAGCAAAGGACTCCTAACAATTAACGAAGAACACCAAAACCTAGATCTTCGTTTCAATTTTACACATTTTATGATAAATTTTTTCTCCCTTTGTAATTTCTGATACTTCGCCAATCTAGGGAAACACGGTGATCACTTAGCGCGTTGGCCAGTGAGCGAGTCCTATCTTGAAGATATCAATACACCTAATACGCGAAGTCACCATTAATTCAAGGTTGACGACGAAAATTGATTACAATAGCATACATCTTCACAGTCCATCATGAGGTGATTACAATAGCATAGGTCTGCAGAGTCTAACATGACGTGACAATCAAACACACAAATTAAATGTTACATCTAACTTTCGTATTAATTTACATTTGTTAGCTGAAATTACATCAGCGATATTAACATGGTTCTCTGAGAGAAAGACCCTTTGTACTGTTAGGCGAAGTCTCTTGATTTTAGTTCGACGCATGAGAACTCGGGACTTCCTTCTGCATTTCTATCCTCTGTACACTTCTGATGTTTTTAGACGTTGAAGTGCGAGGCTAATAGATATTTACAGCATATATTTAGTAAGTAACTATTGAATAACGTGTTTCAAATAAAGTGCTTAATACGAGTTCGTAATAAATTAATGTACCAATATAAATGTATTTAAATCATTGCTACGATTATTTATTATCAAACATACCGGTGAATGAGTTATGTGAAATATTAATGGTGTGCAAATGAAGTTGTATCACCACGGTGAAACTAAATATCTGTATTTGATTGAAAATCTACTGTTGACAATATAAATTAAACTTTTTTGATAACGTTTATTTGCTATGTCCACCAAAATATTCAATTTGACCGATTTGACTCCACAATTTAAATAATTTACATATCAAACTGAAACTAAAAAAAATTCGCATAAAATAAAATTGATGTCAAATAGACCAAGATTTTGTTTGAGGGTTTTATACTTTCCAATATTATATAGTCTTGCCAATTAAAATATGTTTTCATATTTATAAAAAAACTACGCTTTCTACTGCATTATTTTTATCTTTTATCACATGAAGCTGTTCAGGCATATATCATTTCCTCAGAATTCGTTTGCTGAATATTATTTTTGAATCTAACATGCTTTTTTTAACTTTTCTAGTAACTTTATGAAGTCATATTTGTTTAAAATGATTTTTTTTTGAGAAAGGGATTTGTTCCACGCATAAATGTAGTGTTTATACTTATTGCTTATTTAAATCAAAATCGAAGAATAGTCTATAGAGTCATTATTTCATGATATGTATTGAGAAGGGATGTTCAGGCTATCAGACGCGCCCTACCGCATGATTTGGGCAAAAGAATTGGAAAGGAACACTATTATCGTGTACGGATATGTTAAGAACCAAACAGAGTGCAAGGTCCAAACTGTGATTATGGGAGAGGGAGTTGAGAAGGACAGATACTGGAGAATTTATATTTTCAAACCGACATTGTTCTGGAATAGGTCAGGGACGCTCCAGCTGAATACCTCACCCAATTTGACACTCACCTCACTAAACTTTTATCCCAATTGAGAGCATTGGTCAGATGATAGAGTCTTCGCTCACACCATGTTTATGGCTTCAAACCCTGCTCAGTTGAACTGAGTGAAGTTTTCAGTAAGAGTTTCCCGCACTTACTTCAGACTGATATCTGTTTGGTAAGTTCACCAGCAACCCAATATATGTTCTTCCCAATTCCTTCTCCCAAAATCGCGGTTAGGTGGAAGAGCAGGACTTATGGTAAGAATCTTGCTATAATATTTGCGAGCCCCAAAACCACAACAAGAATGAGAATAAATAATAATAATAATATTAATAATAATAATAATAATAAGACATTAAATAAATAAATATAAATAAATAATTCGTTCCAGCGCGGGATCTAACCTATGTTCTCTCTGTGTGCGGTACGTTAAAATCGTATGGAAGCCCTATTGTCAATTTACGATGAATTGCTATGTCGATATTAATTTACCAACACAGAGTCAGTTCGTCTGGATGTACGTACGATTCATGTATAAAGGAGCGTTTACTTTCGTCAAGAAAGTACATTCTATACATTCTTGATCAGACATTGATAGCTTTAACACTTTTTGACATAATCTTTAATGTGTTAAATCTATTGTTAAAGTAATCATTACAAAATCCACAGCCGTTATGTAGAATACGCGCTTATACCAATTTGATTAATTCGACCTATTACAAAGCTTGCATCTCGATGTTGGAGCGATCCTACTAAGGAAGTTATGTGTTACAAAAATGTAGTTCTCCCTCCCCTGTAATAAACGATGAAAAATCTCTTTCCATGTATATGACGATTTTTGTTCTCAAAATGACTCTTGCATATTCTTATTGGGTTCTTTTGTTGAAAGAATTTACATATTTTTTACATGTCTTTTCAAAAAACCAGGTAAATCATATTTTTGGATTGAGTTAAAGATTTTTCTTGTTAAAAAATATATATATATACGTGATAAACACATTAAAATGATTGGTTTCAATGTGCTCCATCAATGGAAATTTCAACATTTTCAGCTTTCTCTATGTGTGGTTCTTAATTTGATAGCAATACAACATAGGTCTCTGATTAAATTTATACTGATAATACTTTGTCGAAATTAATTTGCCAATAAAATCCACTCAGTGTGAACGATTTTACAATCCATTTATATTATAAGTGTAGTAATTATAATCACTCACTGGTCGAACTGTGTAACAAGTTTATAGTTACTATTTTGTTGAATGATACATCGCTCTTACAGTTGTTGATTGCTACTAAAATCATTACCATCAATTTGTGTTAGTGATAACTGTTTAAAATATGTACAAAAACTAGTTCATTTTTTATAACTTAATGTTTCCTCGTAATTCTCTTCAATAGTGAAATCTGTATTTACTTAATATTAAGTAATATTATAATTTGTGAATTATATAGTATAATGTATGGTAATGTGAAAAAAAAATATTACAAGTTAAAATATAAATATCAAAGGTGTACAATGTTTTCTTATTTGCAATTGTACTATCTCATTCATCTCTATCTCATTCTCATTTTAGCCTTTCTTCCGTGGATGCTGAAAGACTTTCTTCATCGCAAATTAGCTATTGTAGGGAAATATCTTGAGTGCAAAAGAATTAAACAATATAATTTACAATATATAATAAACAACTTAATTCGTTGTAGAGTTATTTGAGAGGTTTTTTGTACATTTTATTATGTAGGAATTATTATTGATCTCACCTATTTTATTTTCATTCTGTTAATTAAAAATCTGGGTGTTGTATTAAACTTTATAATTTCTTTAATGCGTTTTATTTGATGGACAGAGGCAAGAGAAATACCACACAAAATAAAATATTGGATCGCATAATGAAATTCATGTATACGCATACAAACTTTTCCAAGTACGGTGCGCTAGTATCGTATAGTAGTTGACAATGTGGAATTAACTATGCCAGGATTGAATTGTGTATTATAAAGAGAGTATTTAAAAAAATTTCTTACGTGAATTAATAGATTTCTTTACATATAAAATAAAATATGGGGGATTTATTTGAGAAATACAATCTCAGGGAAAACATGTATCTTATGAATTTTTATTTAAGAAATATGTGTGGTCTTGCATTTATTCTCCGTCTTCAAAAAAGGAATTTAACTTAGTAAATAGTAATAAAAAAGTTTAATTTTTTGTTTATATATTTTTGGTGTATTTGGTGTGTATTTCAACTTTATACTTTTATTGTATCCCTTATGATGCGAAATGGCAAGTTTAAAGAGAATTTTAATTTTAATTTCTGACCTGATCCCAAGAAATTACAGTTAAAATTATTAAACAATATTTCATCAAACAGGTCCAAAATATTTCATTGTTTACACCCACCGTTGAAAGAGAATGTGATGGCAAGGTCCATTTCTATTGAACTGGTTGCTTGGTCCTCTCTGTTCTACTTCCCAAGCAGGAGAATAATTTTAGCTTGTTGGCACTTTCTGCGTTCATTTGGGATACGTGATTTGCTTTCCATGTCGCTCAGCTGCGATGTCCTTGAGAGACGCCAATCTCTTCGACGCTGTCCTCCCCCAACCCACCCCCTACCCTTCCTGCATCACCCAGAGCTGACGCCCCCGCGAGCGTCGCTACTCCGCTCGTCACAGCTCTGAGCGATCGGAGGCGTCACTTTGGCGGCAACGATGGCGGTGGCGGTCGCCGCCGTAGATTTGTGTTCATTAGTGGCCTGATGAGCTCGCGCAAGCAGCATCACCAATTCAAATGCCTCACTCTGATTGGATTAGTGGTTTCCAATGGAGACCTGTGGGAGGCGAACGGTGGTGGAGCGGCACTCCAGCGACAGTTTCCCATCCCACTCCCCTCGCTCGATTCCGCTCCTGTTCCTCGTCGGGGACGCCGATGCCACCTCAAGCGAATCAGAACTCCCCCTCCCTTCACCCATCCTTATCTTATTCACTTCCACCCTGCCCGTTCTACTCCCGCTACTTTATGTAAATACTATTAGCGCTTGATTTTACCGCCAGCCAATTTCATGCTCCAGCATTTATTGCTCTCTGATTGTTTTTTTTTTTTTTCGTTCTTGTTGCAGCGTCAACCTGAACTCTCCCACTTCTCTATTTTATTTGCAGGTCTTTCCACGGAGACAGTAAAACTTTTGCTGGAGAAGTTCAAAGCGAGTTCCCATCGACACGGAAATTGAAGTTAATGCAGATTTTATTTTGAAGTTGGAGAATGAAGGAAGGTTTTACGTCCGTGACCGAAGTAGCGGAGCGATACAAATGTTAAGTGAAAAGTTTACCACGTGATTTACGCGCGGCTTCGACGTATACATGTGAATGAAGGAGGCGGCAGGGTGTGTGCGAGTCGTTCGTCGCGTCGCCGATGGCAAGCAAGCAGTCGTGGAGTGCGCCCTCCCAACCTCCCCCAAGCCACTCGCTGATGCGAATGTAAATAAGTCGATATTCTATCGGAAAACGCAGCCTCTGGTGTCGTGGCTGTAAGAGTGAGCTTCCTTCGTTTTAAACTTGTGTGTGTTCCTCACGCGGATGGGACTGGACGACCTACTACGAACTACATGAAGGATCTCTTCTTATATTTGTCCTGCATCTATTTCTTGATCTCTTCTTTCCTGTCTTCAATTTACACTCTACCTCACTTAACGTTTTACAACGTATGCTTCCTTGCCCATACCAAAGTTATCAAATGAACATATATCAAAATACTACAAAAACGTAAACTATATCATATAACTGGGTTTTTTAGAGTAATTTTGCCATTGATTTTTTTTACATGGAAGGATATGTTTTAGCTGCAAGATTTTAGTTTATTTTGTTAAGAAAAAGTTCGGAATCCTATGATTATTGAAGATAACAATGTGCAATACAAGGATTTATGGTTTGAAGTTATTTTTACAGGGATTGACACGTTTGTTCTAACTAAAATAAATATATATTTGTATGTATTGAAAGTGATGAATTTATTCATGATTATACGTAGTATAATGCACTGAAATAATAATAAATATTTATTACTTTGTTAATAATGCTTGAATCAGCTAAAAGGAATATTCAAATAACTTCGAAACCATAGTATGTTTTATTTTCAAATACATGCTAATAGACTATCGGGAGTCTATGAAGCATAAAATAATCGAAGTAACAATTAAAAGGATAAAAGTTGTGAAATGTGTTTGATGCTTCGTAACTCAAAATATTACGTGAAGAAGAAGATTTATATGGTTGTAGTTATCTCTACATTTTCGTTGAGCATAACCTACTTTACTAGGCCCTCAAATTATATTATTTCATTTCCTACAATTAATTAAGTTTAAGAAACAGGTAAGTAAATTTTATTCTCACGTCTCCTTGCGAGAAAGGAAATAGTTGAAAAATTTGAGAGACGATAGTGTAGTTTTCTTCATGTTTCTTGCATTATGTGTCGGTTAAACGACTTCAAATCTTTAATTGTTTTTTTTTTAATTTATGCAAATCATTACTCCAAGATAGCAGCAGTTAAGAAAAATGTCTTCTTACTTTCAATTATTTTATTAGGGAGTTGTAAATTATTTTATTACTCCCCTTCTTTCATTAATAACTATCAGATTAAAAATATTCGTATCATTTATTAAGAATTCGTACGAACAATAACACATTCAACTATAATAACGCTTTATTAACTGCAACAAGTGCAACATTTTGATTACTTTAGTTTCTTCGTAAAATTATCCAATATCATGTTACAGGAGGTCTGAATAAAACAATTTTGGTTAGTGGTGTACTTCTCAAACCTCAAGTGCTGAATCCAGGGTCATGCGCACTCACGTTAACATTTAATTCAGTTGCCCTTTCCCCACCCTCTAAGAGTCGCATGACTACCCAGATTTTAATTGTGGGAGCTCGGCCACTGCAGAATATTAGCGCCATACCGCTGTCTGGGATTACGACATCCATATTAGTGTTCCCCGCTTTCTCTTTTAACTAGAAAAAGGAAACTGTACGCGTTAGTATTTTGTAATATGGGAGAGACCACGCAATTGTGGTAGCAAGAGCGCGTGGTTCCAGTTTCCCCGTGGAAGCAGAAAGGTTGGGGGATGGGAGCTGGCTCTCGCATCCGGAAAACAAATCCGGGTTTCCGGACTGGTATAAAAATAAATATATCCCCGCGCAATCAGATTGCGGCTGAAATTTTCTAACCGTAAAAGCGTGTCTGTTCTTTTTACTAGCTTCCCCTCTTGAAATTCAAAATTCATTTCTCTACCGGGAGCTGGGCTGGACTTTTTTTGTGAGAAGATTGTTTGTATGAATAGGGATATATGCTGTATTCCTATGGGAGTGATACATCCCTCGCAACGTGTGTCTACGGTGGCAACTTTTGTTTTTGAATACTACCTCCAGCAGAGAGTCGTGATGCATTGCAAAGGCTACACATGCTCTGGGCTTGCAGGAGAGGATCATTTCTAGATTATTCTACACATCAGATGAGTCTTGCTGTGGGACTATTCTACGGTGTTACACTTCTATTGTTTAAACGTAACGTTAAACATAGTCATGGTACATTGGAATTTGTTATCTTATTTAATTATGTTAATTTTTTTGTTTTTAGATATCGGTACAAAGGAAAAAAAAGAAATATATGAGTAGACTCAGTATTACTGCCTGCAAACATGCGTTGACTTATCAGTGATTTTTGTAATGGGCAAAAATTAAAAGCACAGAACACTTCCATGAATAGTTAATTTGACTTTTTGGGAAGATAAATAAAATATTTTCGGATTAAATTTTTTGGGAAGGTGAACGGTAAGAAATATTAAATTATGAAATTCCACCAAGAGAGCAGACAGTCTAACAGTAATCACTTTAGGCTTCTTTTCATTTATTTTCAACTAAATAAATTATAATCATATTTTATCAAAAACGTAATTTTAAATTAATAAAATGACTGAATTAAGTGTACGATTAAATGTGGGATGACACATAAAAGTAACAGTAGAAATAAAATAATACTAAATAATACAACAAGCGAAAGAATATGTCGAAGTTTAGCAAATATTAACCACTACCAAGCTACACGTTTAGAACAGTCATTACAATATTTATAAACAGATCATTAATTTTTAATTTACTTTTAATATTGTAAATAATACGAAACAATTATACATTACGGTTTTACTTAATGAAATATAAGTATTTTATGATCATTATAAATGGTCGATGTAGCAACCATTCTATCTTAAATGGAGCTACTTAAATACATAACTTTTGAACCGATTAGCCGTTTATTAAATGAATGGAAAGAGTCCGAGTGACTTTTACAATTGTACTTGGCAAGTTACGAAAGGTGAAAATCAATTTTTTTTTTTGTGTGTGTGGAGCTCGGGGGACGGATAAGATCTGATGATAAAAATGAGATATGCTACTGCTAAATAGTACAGTTAGGGGTACTAAATGTTTGCAATAAGAAAAACTCAAGTTTGATTATTCAAGGATCTCCACATCTATATTGCAACTATATACCCCTTATTCCCTAGCAAGAGTCCCACTACGCAAAAGCAGGAACCGTCCGCACCTTGTGCGGAGACACCAGAGAGGAAACTGTGGGCCGCGGTCTTTGTGAGTTCCCTTCAAGAGGGCAAAAGGCGACAACAAAAAATGGTCCATTACGCAAATCACACGACGCGAGGGGAAATATGCAGGTTAGGGTGGAACGCTCCTGCAGCGCCTGCCATCTCTGGTTTCTACCGCAGGTTCAGGTGCTGTAGTGCTGTCTTTACCTGCACGGTTTAGTCCCTGCAGGCCTGACGGCTATCATCTTCCACTGTCGAAATGAGAAGAGATCTTCTGGTCGAAATGCTAGTTAAGTATTGATCCTGTACGAGTTATGTCGTGAATTACTAGTCAATATCAGCCACATGCTTGACATCTACTCAAAGAAATATAAATTTATGTCAGGGTCCTCTACACTTTTGATTAATAATAATAATAATGACTAAATAATCACGTTGTTGTGCTCATGAATTTAGTTCAGTAGTTGTCGCCTGTATATTTTAATTAAGTTTCACAGAGGAAATACGTGACAGTCAATTACTGAAACTTGCAAACGATAAAACATTCGAACTAAACTTTGTCTAGAAAACTACCCAAATTGATGGAATTCTATTTTTGTAACAGAGAAGAAAATCACGGGTTGGTGTTAGGTAATTAGTGAGGCGCATTGAACAAATACCATCAAGGTATGGGAGTCTTTATTTCCGTATCTCATCCATGAGGTAGGAATGGTATTCTTTTCTGCGCTGTTGAAGATTGCCGAATGTATGTAGCAATATTGAAAGAGATACAATTGACAAATTCTGAGGGAGTAGCATTTTTATCTCAGCCTACACCACTTGGTAATAACACTACAGTCTAGGATTTTAATTCAACCTTAGGTTAGACATATTAATAATTTTCCATCCACAATTACTCCTGCACAACTTATACACAATCGAAGACACTCTTCATCCGTCAATCATGATTTTACTACCTCTTCATCTGATGTGATGTTATTCTGCATAACAATGATTTCTGGATCATTTTGAGGGGGTTAATACGTATGTTAAGAAATCTGGTTGGAACATGCGTCTACGATTCACAAATGGGTCTATAAGAGATTCACAAAAGAAAAATTATACATGTTTTAACCAAACGATTTTTGTGACCGATCTATAAATAATTGGTGAAATGAGTCATATTCCTGCGTAGAAAAGATTTTTCATTTCACAAGTTTTCGTAGATTTATAGTGGAGACCTCTCAGGTAGTCACACTCATTAAAAGCACACTGTTTATTACTTTTCTCTATTTACTTAATACTTTGTCATATGCAATTTTAAAAGATATTTGCTACAAATAATTGAACTATCATAAAGTGTACCTCATTTCAAGTTACTTTGAAAGATGCTGCTGCAAATAATATTTATAGATATTATTTATTTCCTTGCTACTTTCTCGTGCGTTACAGAGTTTATTTTCTTAAGAGACCGACTTTATAATTTTCAGTTACTTAGCGATGCAATCACTGTCACATAGTGCTTAAAAATACCTTAGTTCTGTTCTTCTGTAAATATTCCCAAACACTAAGTTAAATAGTTTTTTAATGAAGGAAAAACAAGAATATTTTAGGTACTGTAATATTTGTCCCGCTTTATGGTGATTGGAAAATATTTAGTCTGACGTTTCGTATAAATCTAAACTATAAGTGTAATTGCAACAAAATATACGGGGAATACGAAACATGTCACCTTTAAGTTGTCTCTACTATGGCAGCTGTCAACAGCGTGGGCCGGAATCTGTAGCAGTGAGCGGTAGCGACGGTTTGAGCGAGTCATCCGAGCGTCTACGTGGGCAGCACAGGCGACTCGTGATGAGGTCACGTGCCCATCACGTGATTCAGGCGTCCCGCAGGGGTCAAGAGTTAGGCCGCTTCTCTCGCCTTCAGCTACCCAGAGCCCCTCCCTCAAAGCCCGCAGGCGGGGTTTAGCGCCGCGGAGGCTGGTTACCTCCCACCCGACTCCCAGTCTGCTCGTCCGACCGCCACGCTGACCGCCCGGGAGCGGCGATCCACCGGTAATTGCCGGAGTAGGAAACGATGTCGGTACTGCGTGGCGGCCGGAGCCTTCCCCCGCAACTCTCGCCACCGTCACCGTCGTGACACCTCCGACCAGCTCTTCGTTCCACTGACCGATGCGTTTGTTGCATCATTAGAGGGACAGGACGCCACTACGTGCACTATCGGTTGGATACCTTAGCTTCTGGCTGATATCCACTAGTGAATGAAGGTTCAAGACTTCCACGCTATATGCAAGGCATTGTATTTCCCGAGAGATTCTTCTGATGACATTATTGAGATATATTTTATTCCACTATTATTTGCCACTAGTCATAGAAAATTGAAGCTAATACTGAATAAAAGTTAACATTTCATCCCAAACTTTCATTTGTTAATTTTTGTCATTTGGAAATATGTTGCTCCAACCATTTTAAAACTCTGATTAATGACATGATTAACACTATTCCTCCTCGCACAGCGTATAAATAAAAGAAGATAATTCACATCTGTTAATAATAATAAATAATGTCTTTATTACGTGGCGAGGCTCGGGCCATCTTGCCCGCTCTTCTGCCTAACCACTTTTAAACGTACATACATACATAATAGTTAGAATAATAAATAAGAAACAATACACTAATTTTTACACTTAAAATTGAATAAATAAAGAAACTGAACATTGCAAATACTAAAAACATTTATACTTCGACAAACAGAACAGTGTTAATATTACCTCCAACTGTCAAAAGCTAATTGAGAATACTATCAAAAGCTAACTGTTCTGATTGAGAAGAAATAGTCGAATGGATTAATAAAAAAACAATACATTTAGTAAATTAGTTTATTGTCCTTCACGTGGTCATACGCACTTTGTAACTGTTTTTTTACAATAAAGTTTATTTATAAGCTCTAGGACCCCATATTAATATTTTACAAGAATATGTTGAAACATTTTCTTCAATTTCAATTGAGAGATAGAGATTTGGAAAAACTGGAATAGAAACTGAATATAGTGCTCAAACCTTTAACAGGTTTCAAGCACTTTATCAAATAAATAAGCGGTATTTACATTTAGATTATTATACTTCATAAATATAAATTTCTCCTTTTTCTACGGTATTGACATTTCCTCAGGACTCAAAGATACTTGGGAAGGGCAAAAAACCTTCGAATAAAAGGTATTTCTGTGTAAAACACTCCCGGGGAATGTTAATGTCGCTTCGTTGAAATGTTAAGACTTACTTTGGGGTGAAAGAAGACGACCGTGGTAATCCGCTCAGCACTTTCTCAACCTGACGATATAGCACACGTTCTCAGCACCCCGGTCGTAGTCGCGACATGGTTCATAGCGTTCTGCCTGCCATTTCTGAGCGTTACTGCCTCTTAGAAGGACCACTAAACAGATGTAATGGGGCAACATAAAATTAAACTTTGGAAATGTCTGAAGGTTGTAAGTCGAGACGTTTTAAGGGTATTATATTTCTTGGCAATGAATCTACCAGCTGACAGATTACCACTGATTAATGAGAATATCATGACGTTATTTACCAGTTACCTGTGCCTTACACATTCTTGTATTAGCTATCCATCTTCATTTTATTCATTAGTTACTACTTGTATTATTCTATTTATATTGAAAATCACTTTAATGAAATATTAAATGGTTTATATTGAATGGTAAACCGTAAAAAAAATATTCACACATCTGAAATATTTTTGTAATTGTTAACAAAAGGACTGTCATATCAATGTGTAATGAATATTCACGTATAATAAATAGTCTCTTTACGATTTCAACGTATAGGTGTAGAAATGTTTCAACTAAAGAATAAATTGATAGTTGATACTAATTTTATTGTTAATAACTTATTCATTAAATCTTTTGTGAAACAATTTCGAAAAATATGAATGATGTTTAGTGTTTCACAAAGAAATTGGAAATATGTGATGTTTTAAATTTTGCAACAAGCTCTACTTATTCGTGAGTTACAGATCTATAAAAATGTGAAAGGAAAACAACACTATCTTTACTTATTTTTAACTGATATTAAGTTATTTTTAACACATCGTTGTATGGTATGTGTAGAGTTTTGGTGACTTTAGACAGTTTTACGCCACAAAGAAACTATGTTTCATTATACATTTGAGTATATTTTCTCCTGGTTGTCTCTTTGGTATATTAGAAAAACATTTGTGCGGAATGAACAGGATACTATACTTTTAGAAAACTATTATTCTTATTTTAATCTTCATGCTGTGACCACTGCTGGAGATCATCTTTACCAGCAATTTCTCCCAGCAGTGAGCGAAAGGTGACCTTCCAGTTCATAGACTCGACGCATATAAAAACGCCCTAAGACGCTGAAGACCCACGCGGACACAGCAACGTGTTGAGTATTTAACAGCGCGGAAAGCGATGTGGCTCGTCGTCCTCCCCGTCTTTCCTGTAGCCACGCGCTTCTTTCCCTCACTCTCATCCCCCCTTCCACAGACTGTTTCAAAGACGCTGCCGTCGTGAAGAGAGGGTGTGCGCACGAGCACAGGAGGACAGAGTGAGAGAAGGGACCGAAGAATGTGCCGTATCCCGGAGCTAAAGGTCAAGCCAGGTCAGCTCGAAGACAAGGAAACTCCAAGACATTTTCTAACCCAGTATCCCCTTGTGAGCTAACATTACAGCAAAAGACCCTGGCTATTATTCCTTTAAAGTTTAAAAAATGCTGACCTTTTCATCGCACACCCTGAAATAATTTAACGTCTTGAGACATTGAAAAGGGAATGAAATAAGAAAGCGGTGTTTGCTGTGAAAAGCTACGGAGTAAAGCAAAGAAATTTCATGTGACAAAAGACGAAACCCAAGGGAGCTGGAGGTTGAAGAAAAGTGTATATTTTAATTGAAAACATGTTAGAAATTTTTGTTTTCACGCTTGAATTTTTGTCAGTAATTTTTTACCAGTATTGTTTTACTGAATAATTCTTATAATATGCGATTTATCACTTTATGATAGATTGTATTTGGACGTGTTTGGAACGCTTATGTCTCTCATCATCAGCGTACATGGAAACATTCATTAGCAAAGCATGAAGAAATATACATGAACACACGAGCTGATTTTCTAGGTTCTACTTGGTCCGTAGAGACTTCTCATGGAAGTGATAATTGACTCTTCTAATATTTAATTTTTACAATGTAACTACTACTGCAAAATTCCATGTACGTAATACACAATAGTAATTACATTAATTCTTCTTTCACATGAGTGTCAAAGAATTTGAGTCTTGTATATTACGAAATATTAATTAAGGAATGCTGCAAATACACATTTCATTTGACATGTGACGAGTGAATTAAATTTCTATAAAATATTTGACGATGTTTAGATATTGTATTTTTTAAATCTTGTCTCGGATGGTAGTGTATTCCTAAGTTCCTCAGAATTTCAGACGTTTCCATCAGCAAGATGTGTCTTGAGAGCTATACTGATGGATTCGATTATAATTGCTTTGCTTCGATGAATCTTCTGTTCCAAACAGTGTAGATGTGCTCCTTCTTACGAACCCACAAACTATTCGCTTCCACCTTACAACGCTTTCTGAGTAATCTTTCTCGCTTACTGTAAGGAAGACAAATGACTAGGCGGCTGGTTGCAGAGAGATGTACATACGAGTCGTGCTGGGTAACCAGGAGCTGTAGGCCTCAAGAGCGCGGTCAGTAAATGAATAAAAGAGCGTCTTTAAGCCCCAACTGGTTTTTGCAGCTCAGAGGAGTGGGAAGAGTAAAGGGTGCGCACGAGTGCAGAGATTCTGGTGGCACTGGACGTCGGCAGCACCACCATCGCTCGCTCGCTCTCTCGGTCGGACAGACGGTCGATTCTGAAAACTTTCTAATTGAAGTTCTAGTCGGTAAAACCCCTAGGGCTGCTTCTGCTGTTAGACAGAGGATGAGGGGGCGAACGGATATAAGTGAACGTGAAGGTGAAAGTGAGAGAGAAAGGGAGGGAGGCAGCTGCGGAAAGAAAAGGAAGAGGGATGATATTCACGGGAAGGAGGAGGACGGATCAGCATCCTCGTGTTTTTTAACTTGCGCTTCAAAAGTTCCTCTCTTGTATTTGAGCGGCTGAATGTGAGGGAGGGAGTCCTCGGCCAAGGGGATTAGAAACTGAGAATGAAGGTGGAGAATGGTAGTGGGGCCAGGGATTTTTGTACCTCTGGCCAGTCAGCCAGCTAGCCAGCCTCCCTTATCTTTGAGCACTGACTCTCACCCAGCAGCGGCAGTAGTAGAAGTAGCAGCAGCCGCCGCCGCTGCGCTCGTGTCTTTTGCGGCCGCTCTGACTCTTCCAAGAGCTGCTCGCTCGCTCAACGGGGAGAAGGAAGAGGGTGGAGAGAGGAACGCGGCGTGCCGATGAGCCGGCGGTCCGCTTTTTGTTCGGGATGTTTCTTTGTTCTGGTGGCGAGTTTTCGTCGTCGATAGCGAGCAATGGAGAGGCTGTTTCAGCAGTGCGATGGGTCAGGGAAAGGGAGGAGAAGAACGAGACAATCGCTGCTCGCTCCGAGGAAGCAGGCTCTTGAGGAACCAACACCCGCGACGGAGAGGTGGTCGACTGCTGAGCTGCTACTGCCTCCGACAGTCCGTGCCTCCGCGCCTTGACCGATCTATTTCCTCGCTATTGTTGGCGCACGTCGACGCTCCTCCGTCTTCCTTGAGCCAGTTCTCGGCTCTCCCTGAAGGAAGAGGGAAATTACTTGTGGGCGAGAGCTTTCTTGAGTGCTACTCTTCAATAGACCACCTACACTGAGGTGTGGGTGCGTTTTGTCGTGTATTGTTAGCGCGAGAAACGTGCATAATAACTTTGAATGAGAATGTTTAAAATGAAGATTGTGGTTTCAAAGTTGATACGTGCTGTTAAACTGAGAACGGATCTTGAAAAATAGTACCTTCTCCTCTACAAAATATACTGAGTCATGAAACAAACTTTAAACGCATAAGAAGAGTTTGTATAATATCTCTTGGTAATGATATTAAATGACAAGAATTTCAAGGTGCATTATTCTAAAGGTGGTTCACAGTAAATTGCGTGAGATAAATTTAGTTTGTTAAATAGTATAGAGTCCATGAATATTTTGCATTGTAAGATATAGTTACTTGTTCATTAATGCTCAATGATTTATCTCTTGTTCTATTTTCATCCAAAGGCTCTAATGACCTTGACGTTGGTGAGCTCTGAAGCCACATTAAAAAAATTTCGTCCAAGTAAATATCTAAAATGATGAAATAAAAGTTTGTGAATTGAAGGAACAATGAAGCAAAAGATTTCTTGGCGTATCGTTTAACTATTGGTAGAATCTTCATTATCAAGCTTCAATTAAATAGTATTTAAAGAAGATAAATATATTTAATAGGGACAATGTTTATAAAAATGAGACATAAAATCATTCTTCCGAAAATTGAACCAAAAAGAAATAAGAAAAAAAATTCTCTCTAGCTTTCGCTCTCTAGGGAAAGGAACCATTGTAGCTCTCACTTCTTCCCACTGTCACTGTCTGGAGCGTGCTAATTACGAGACCTCATGAATTATTTGTTCATCTACCGAAGGAGATAGTCAAACAAGCGGCTTGTGCTGCCGAAGAAAGCGTCTGTCTGTTTATCCGAATATCTCTATTTCCCTTCTCTTTACCTCTATCATTCTAATTCTCCTCGTATCTTTTCTTGTTATTTCTCGCTCCATATTAACACAGTTGGCTGTTGACAACGATGTTATTTCCAGATGGTGAGATGTCTTCTTCAGTTGCTCTTCTGCTTCTTCCTCACATTATCACTGTAAGCTTCTGCCTGTCTTGTGCGCGCAGACGACCAGTACCCTCGGTCTACAAAGCCAACTTGTACGCCTTCATCACGTCTTCTCTCCTCGCTGCTTCTTTCCAGGAAGCCAATTAGCATAGAAACTGGGTTCTGACCTATAATTCCTTCAGTGTATGTGTGTATGTTAATGTTGCAGCAAACGATCTGGTGCTAAGGACAAAAACTGGCATACGTAATGGCAATAGTTATCTTGCGTCGTTATCTCCAGCGTACAATATTTCCTACTGAATCCAAGTAGGGTTGCATGATAGATACTGTACCGGTAGTGGTGATTTTCTCATCAACTGAAGGTACTACAGTGTACTGAATTCATGAGATTCTCTAGTATTCTGTGAATTGTTTTAAAGTTAATTGAGGCAAGCTAAGAAGCAATATTCTTTGCGTTTCAATAACTTTATTCATATAGAACATTCGAAAAGTTGAGTATTACAATATAAAAAACTATACATACATCTCATTTATCTCCTGGGTTAATGTTTTTTCACAATGTAATATGCAGAAGTAAAATTCGTTTAAAATCATATAACTTGTTATACACAACAGCAAATAGCACGTTAGCATTCATAAAAATTATAAAAAGAATCATCGACACATGATACATCTACATGAAAACGAATGTAAAGCATGAAATACATTACTCTTGTTAAAGCATGAAATACATGTTTAAAAAATCTTATTTCAAGAAAACATTAATTAAGAGATTTTACTTAAGGAACAATGGAGGTAAGCTCCCTGCTGACAATAACTTTTAATCTAATTTGTTTTATTATTTCTTTCTAACTTCCGGAAAGTTGAATGTTGAATTATCTTATACTAATAAAACAATATTTCCCAATAAAGATGTTAAAATTTGTGATCATCACCCCACATATACCGTTAACCTATCACCTAACTTGTATCTTCATGTTTCTCGTACTTCTCTTCTATCTTCTGTTTTCATTTCACTCCCCATAAGTTTCTTCTATTTTCCATCATCAGTTCACCGTTATACTCTTTATTTTCCATCTCTTCTGTTCCACCCACCCCTATTCCCAATCTAGGCGTGCCCATCGTGCTGAATAAGAGGGAAGCATGTTTACTTTATTATCCAACTATGCAATTTCACATGAAGAGGCAGGTGTGCAGTTGGGTCTACGGCGTTGCCAAGTCTTCGTGGTTGGGGATTTCGCATACTCGTGTTCAGTCCGTCCCCAAGAGTCACTCCCTCGCGTGCGCTGTGCGCTAGGCGTGAACCGACTGAGTGCTAGTAATAAACGGGAGCGTGCATGCAGAGTGCGTGGCAAGGTTTCGTGTCGACACGGGTCGATGGCCGAAGCCAAACGCGTGTCCTTCCGCACGCGTGACAGCGCGTTCTTTTTGAGGTGGTGACACTAGTATTGGTGATAGGAGTGGTTGTTGTGAGGTGATGTAGTAATTGTTGTGAGGTTGGGGAGGATGTGTTGTGGAGTTGGTACTAATGATCGAGGTTACAGTGTAATATGTCGTTTGACGACAGTACGTCCCACCATGAGATAAGATACACACGAGGTTAAATATTAAACGAACATTTTATCTGACGTGTCCAATATTTCATTTTGTTAGCTCAGAGAGGTGCGCTGTATAATTTTCTAATCGGCTACATGTTATATATTACTTTTCTCAAGATGTTATTTTTGATACTTTTTTATTTATCTCTTTCTTGAGGTAAAAAAAACATCCTGCACAACTTGTTGTAATTTTCTCATTTACAAATATTGTATAGAAGGTAAACGAGGGAGAAATATTGAGCGTGTTTCTTGAGATAATACTTACAATAAAATATAGTAATTTTTGATATGTAACAATATTCTTGCAATTTGTCCGTCCCTTTTTTAAATAGAACTTACGAAACAAACAGGAATTTTGCGTGATTCTTTACACCAAATGAACCTCTTCTCTGCGAAACAAAAACAAAAGTGATGCTTTTAAAAGTGAGCTCATGGAATACTTACCATCGCGCGTGTTTGCATTCAATTTCCCTCTCTCTTTATTACTACCTTCTGCGACACGCGTCCACACGTAGCCAATCTCAGATGCGGAACCGCTGTCCATTTTCGGCCAATATGCGTGTACGGTTTTCTCGAGTTGTAATTGGCTGTCTTAGCGCATTATGACAGTGTGATCGATCGCATGTCGAAAACAGTTACCCTCCGCCTGATCTCTCCGCCCCCGCCCTAGATACCACTTGTATTCCTCACTACCGCTCTCTCGTCGCCCTGCGCCTCCGACTACATCCAGTCCTACTTCCCGACAGCAGTGCCACCCGTGCCGCCGCTCTGTTATTACTGCTAGCTGTCCAGTTCAGACTCCTTCTCCCCTCGAAGATGGCTTTATTTGCGCCGAGGACACTGGGCGGCACAAGGCAGTCGGTGAGGATCAGAGGATAGCTGCGAAGGAGGATACTGATGTAGCCATCCCCGGTCGACGAGAGGGTTTTCCGAGAAGACGTAGTCGGATTGGGGAGGCCGATGTGGACGGCAGGACCGGGCTGGTGTGGAATTGATGTGTGCGAAGAGGATGAGGAGGTGGCGACTGCCTTAAGGGGAAGGTCGCCGGGAAGGAGTCGGGTCGGAGATTATGGCGGCGGTGACGGTGGAAGAGGTGGTGATGCGGACAAGGGGAAAGCTGCACGCCCGAGAAGAGATCCCGAGACAGCAATGCACTGGATTACGGCAGCGCACATGATGCCGAAGCTTCCTGGCTCAGCGACCCTACGGAAATTTTGGTTTTCCACGTCGACATTTCATCCCCGTTGAGAGTCGAGGTCCATTAGAATCACATTGAACGCGGGCGTCAGTGGCGATATTGCTCATAATGTTGGTATCATTCGTGTCATTCGTATTTGGGCCGTAGAGCTCATATCTGTCAAATCGTCCCCTATCGGAACATATAATTCAGTTTGCTTTTGTCATTCATAGTAGTCACTTCAGTAACACGAGTCGATTCGGTTATATCAGTCAGTTGGCTGATATTGTTCACGTCAGTCAGCCTTATCATTATGGTCAATATGATTGAAAATTTCAAAGTATAAAACAGAAGTGAAACACGTCGTTCGAAAACAACTGAAACGCTGGTGGCGTGTAGAGCGCATTGCTATGGTCCGCTTCTCGGGCCAATCGTCCGCGTAATTGGTATCAACCATAAATATTCGTGGCTTTCTAATTTTCGCCAATGTAGCTGCGTCATTTAGCAACACTTTCATCTGACGATTGCTGAAATGTTGCAATATACATTGGAGTTATATTGCTTATTTTGAGCTTGAATATGGAATGAATGAAACCTATGACATTGGATCGATATATCAAAATGCACTTTGTATGCAGAGCTACTGCTAATTACTTTTCCTGAGAATTAACCAGATGATCATATCAATGTGGATATTATACTTTTAACCCAGAAAGAATATTAAGTGCAGTCCTTTTCACAAAACGTTTCTTTGTAATGGTGTGAAGTCTTGCATTTCCTATTTCATGCTGGAGATATAAATATTTGCTCCTCTTTATCTTTTTGTGAAGTGAAATATATCGATTACTATAAACAAAATTTTAATTTATAGACAATTATGTCTTTCGTCGAACAATTTTTGAAAAGAAATCAAGAAAAACCAATGAATTTATCTTATACAGCTATATTTTCTCACTATTTTTATAGCTGTGACGATTGTTTCTTCGTTATATACGTATAAATACAAAAATTTAATCATTCAATTTGCAGAATACGTGTGACGTTTAGATACACAATTAAATTTGCTGCGTTCGTTGTACGCACTAAGACGTTTTATTGAATACTGAACAAATTATCGTTAAGTGTATAACATAAAAGATTATGAATTTATGTTAGTGATATTGCATGCCATACACTATGAAGCAGCTGAAATCATCGGGGGTTTTGCGCTAACAAAGTAATAAATTTCCAATTAGCATATTAATTTGATAAGTATCGTAGACTTGAGCGGCTAAACATTTGTTCACTTCAAGTATCTATTTAATTCTTTCCATCGATTTTAATATATTATTACGTTTGTTTACGAGCATATTTCTTGGAAGTAATTATGAAGTGGAAAACAAAAAACATAACAAGAAATTTCTCCTGATAAGACAAATTTCATGATTATCGTAAAAAACTTGTTGTGCTCAATTGGTTTGTCTACATATGTGTGTGGTTGGCAGGAGTGGTCGTTGCAATTGAATGTAATGGAGTCGTGGGTGTTTGGGTGGATGAATGGGAGTGGCCGGGAGCATGGCGCACCTGCGATCCGAACCCTCTAAGTGCCATCTTTACATCTTGCTTGCATTCCTGTCATCCAACACTAAAAAATGTGCGCAACAAAAAAATTGAGAAAAAAACGTTTTCAATGTGTTTGACGTAATTTCAGAATTCTTATTGATATTCAAGAGCAATAGAATTTGTTTTATAGTTGCAGATACATGAAAGAGACAAAATTATGAACATGAAAAACAGCTCGCCTTTTTGTAAAACGCTTAAGAAATGCGTTAGGTATTTTTTCAATGTATCATACTTTTTACTGATAATAACGTACAGGGATAATAATGTGCGAGAAGACTTTTGCAATACCAAAGAGACACTATTTAATTTTATTGCAAGAGACATGTTTAAAGTGTAGTACTTCTTGCACTACACACACTTGTGCCCCTCGATGTGATGAGAGAAACGAGCGTAGGAGGGGATTGTGCTCCAATTTTTTCCCTCTTTTCTCCCTCCTCACATTCTATACCTGTCATGGAGTGCGTCATGTGCTTACTGGCGTCAAATTTTCATCGTAATGCCCCTCGCAGCAAACAGGATACTCCCCTGTGTGCGGAACATACCTGGTTTATTTCCAGGCTCTTCGACGAGTGTCGTTAGGTCGTCGCCCGCGCAGCTGCGTTTAGACATTACCTCTATTAGTTGGTCGGTTTTTTCTGATATAATTATTTTTATAATTTGGTCCATTAAGAAACTTATGAACTTATATGCTGATGAATAGCTGTGAATATGTTATAAATTCTCCACAATTCTTCGACAGTTTACATAGGAACTTACAGGGCGAGGATTCAATAAAATATGTTTTATTTTTCAAAATTAATTATACTTTCTTGCAAGTTTGATTATTCCCTTGGCATAATGGAATGAAAAACATTATAAGTGATCCGTATGTAATTGCAATTTCCGTTAAACTTAATTACATCCCAACAATATATAAACAATACAATAAAAATAAGTTAGTGCCTGTGAAAGCTATTTAATTGGTACCGCATAAAATCAGTTTTCATTTAAATATTTTTTTCGAATCTATTCATGAAATGAGATAAACTGAATACTCGCAAAGTAGGCGAGAAGGTATTTTAAAGATTTTGATTTAATAAAATTGATTACTCATGTGTAGCGAAAATTTTATTTTATCATCTTGTTTGTTTTTTTACAAATATAATTCATTAAGATACTTCTTCAAAAACTTTTTAGCTAATGGAAAACACCCCTTAAATATAAATATATAGTTGGGAAATAAATATTTTCTCTTGATGAAAATCGAAATGAAATGTTATGTCGTTAACATCTTTACACTAATCTAAAACAAATAGCACACGTCATAAAACTTCATCAATATGTTAATGACTTCTTGGAATACGATTTTATTCTAGACTTCTTACGAACCACGAACCAAGGAGACGTCCTTTAGTACAATTTAATATAAATAATTGTTCTATATTTTAAGACATAATATACTTTACTACTTGTGTAGATATTTAAATATATAATACAAGACAGTTAAAGATTTTAATAACAGTATGTGCTTTAAAATGCATCAATTAATTTGATATGTAGCACTGTTATGACTTACGGTGTACAGATGTAATAAAATTATGATTATAATGGAACATCACATTTCCGATTGGAAACACATCAAACAACAAGAAACTGTAGTGCGCTTATATGTTCGTAACATGTAAAACAAATATACCTACTAGTGTAAGTCAGCCTCGGGGGAAGAACATGTATCACGCTGCACACAGCAAAGTTGCTAGTAAATCAACGTTTGTCATCTCAGAGGAATTTGTCTATGTTACGCTATGGGAACTCCCGGAAGGAATCTCTGGCTCATGTGCTTACCTTGGAACTCCCTTCGGTAGAGAACTACTTCCCAATAATGATTAGGTTAGTTACACAAGTTGGGATGCCGTATGTTGAATCCAAAGTCGTTAACAGTGAGTGCTGGCATGTATGGTACTCATTAGTCAGAGTTTTACTGTTCTTTGTCCACACACAGAAATATTCGTACTTCATATGGTAATATTTATCCCCTACGTGCTACCATATAAATTTATTCGTTCCCCATAAATTAAAATAAAGAACTTTTCATTTATATTGTGACAATAAAACGAAAATTTTAGAACAATTTATTTTACTTCGTTCAGTCATAACTCTCTAATTGACAACACTAAATTGACACAAAGGTAATTCGGTGATAACTAAAAATTGACACGATGGATCTTTCTGGGGACAACGACATCGTTCTCAGCATCGAAAAACACATCAAACCCATATACCCGGGTCTCTGTTACAGAGATTTTTTTGTGGGGCTGTGTAATAGAAAAAAATAAAAGTACATTAGTTAATGAAGTACATAAAACATTGTGAATGAATTAACGAAGATGTCAGGTTACTTACTTAATTAATATATTACGTTCAAAAAATGTTTTATTGTATATGGTATTTATCTCCTCCGAAAATTTTTATTGAATATTTCATGATATTGCTTCAAAACTTGTTCGATTGATTTAATTTATACATTACCTTTTCATCGCTTGTGTGAAATAAAAACCTAGAATAAATTTTTAATACAGGAAACATTGCGCAATGAAGAAACCTTTTCAAAATAAAAGACACTTAAGTCTATATAAGCTAATGCGCTTCCGCAATTTGCACGCGTTAAATGTTTCTTGTGGACTGTTAGCGTGAAGCGTCTGTTAGCGCCTGCATCACATCCTCTTCCAGTATACCGGCGTGTAACGCGCGCGTCACTTCCCGTCGAAAAGCTCACTAGAACGTCGAGCTTCGCGACGACGCCAACGTCTCCAAATAGGACAGTAGATGCCTACATTATATTACGGACAAAATAAAACACACGAAAAATTTATTTTTCGTGTGTACTTAACAACCTTCAATATACAATACCAATTCGAAATCTGATTCTAGCCTAACCACGGATTTTTCGTGTCATTTTGCCCACTTATCGGTCAACAGGATAAAATGAGCTTAATTACGGACATCCTGCTTTCATGTGGGCCACTTTCCATACAAATGCGAACTAAGATATCTGTTAATTGGATAGAGAGTGAATGTTTTTTTAGAATAGTATCTTCACGACCCGTTTCACCACTACTCGAGCTCATACGCGGATGGAGCGTCTGCACTGTAGAGAGTGATTCCATCAGAAGTTACTCAAATATCTCCTAAATTGATAAGTAATGGAAGAGCGATTTTCTCAAAGATAACGTTATGTCGTGAATTTAATAACTTATCGTTCCTAAATGTTTTGAAACTTTATTAGATGCCTATATATTGACTCTTCTTTATTTTTTAAAGAAACTTTTTAGCATTCCTTTTAAATCCAAGAAAAGTTTTTTATATTCAGAAATTATTAAAACTTCTCGTTGCTGTTGCATTATTGTTCGTTCAATATTCAATCAATTCTAATTGTCATGTCTTGGGATTTAAAGTATCGCTAAAAATATAGTTCAATAAAAATACTTAATTGTCAGCACTCGCAATCCACCTTAGCAATCGTAATAAGTATTTTGCCCCTGCTTCATGATTTCAAATTATTCATTTAGAAAACAAAGGTGTGTGAAAACGAACTTTTTTGAAAACTTAGAAATTTTAAAACACGACCCTTTATTCATTCATTTGCCACAATATAGAAACAAAAGTAAAAACCAGTACAATTTTAAATTTATCTGGTCGTCAACTCCCTCTGGCCCTTCTTATATCAATCTCAATTTACACAAGACCGTTGTTCATTCACTCCTGTATTGTTCTTCTAAATGAATACTCTGATTGAATCGAGACATCTTAATTTATCTTTTATTGATACCGAATATTTAATGTTGATCCCGAGTATTTTCCTCTTTCTATGTTTGGTTTATTAATTTTTATTTTGTTTATTTTTGTAGAACACTGATGTTTGAGAAAGTTCCACGAAACTTGTCTGTTCCGTTATAAAACATATTACTTAAACTTGTGGAAGATAATATCTTTCTGTTTCCTCAACGTAGAAAAATACAAAAGTGTAAACATCTCAGCAGTTTAAATAGATAAAAAACATTTGAAGATGTAAATTACAAGATGTATCGTAGTGGAAATCGCTCTCTTATTTGTGTCTCGATCGAATTAGAAGATATTTGAGGCGTTCTTCTTATTATATTAAGTATACGAAGGGTATAAATGTAGGGAAAGCTTGATATTGAATGTTACAGATTATTTGTTTCATCCCACGCAGAAATATACAAACTTAGCGTCGTGACGCCGTTGCATCATCTTTAAAGTCCCGCCTACGTCGAAAAACGATGTTTTGATACTTCGCATTGGTCCTAGTATAGTACCATGAATAATAAACACGTAAAATAATAATCGTCTCCAAAATTCAGAAAAAGAGTTCTTAAAGTACAAAGCTAATATTGTTTTTATGAATCCAAACGTTTCTTTCTTTTAAATATCCTTGAAACTTATTCAATCAAAAATAACATCATTAAAAAAATTAGGTATTGGCCAATATGAACCCATAAAAATTCAAAATATCGTCAGGGTACAGCTGTTCCACATCGAGACAACGTAGTTAAATTTTGTCGTCTTGACGTCGCATAATTACGTCTTCTCTACTTCAAGTTTCGGGCGGTCTCGTTTATTTCACGTCGATCTTCAACATCGTAACTACGTCGCGACGATCAACATCGGCGATTTAGGCTTGGGATATAGTAATTACTAGAACAAGTAAGAGTTCTTTCGATCAAACAATAAAAATGTTGACAACAAAGTCGAAAGGTAAAATAAGTTGTCCCTGTAGAGAACTAGGAAGTGGAGCGAAGGATTGTCCGCAGTGGGATGGATTGAGCCCAGAGCGCGCCAACGACGTCGCCATAGCACGTCGTCGTGTCGCGTTGCGATGCGTCGCGGCTGTGCCAAAGCATGTAATGCGCGGCTCAACTACCATCTCCTCCCATGCCTCCTCCGTCGCCATCGCTTGAGTTAATGCCGGGGGCGTCTTCCGCCGCATGCTGCGTGCTACATAGTGTGATGTCATAATTCTACTGCCAACCCCCTTTTCCCAAACCCTAGGTCCACGAGGAACGATGTTGTTTCTCTCCCGAGACTTCGTCGCTCATTCGCTGTCCTCTACGGTTACGCGACATCCCGACTTCTGTCCTCTCACCACCCTCGTCGCCCCCACCTCCGCTACCAATGCCTTTCGCGCGCACGCAGCTATAGCCTTTTGCGGTTCTTTTTTTTGGGGGGGGGGAGGGATTGTTATCTCGACGCGTTTTTATTTTGTCTGCTCTTTTTATTCCTTTCTTGTTTATTGCGTACTTTTCTTCTCCTGTGGTTGTCTTCGTGTTTCGTTCATAAGATGTTTTCCTTCCCTTTAATCTCTAGTGACGCCCGGCGGCGAAGAAGGAGAAAGGGTGAGGCGGGGGTCGCGGGCGAACGCGCATTCTGCCAACGACGACGCCCAGTATATAGAGCTGGATGTATTTATCACGGAGTCGAGGTTGGAAGATTCTGTCGCTTTTACCCTCGTACGCCACCCACCGCCTGCCGAATTGTGCCTCACTCGAATTTCACGCAGCCGCTATGCTTCATGCAGCAGATGGGAAGTGGGTACCCCTTTCCGCGGGCGCCGCCGCCGCCGTCCCACTGCCTGCTACCGTGGCCGCGTGTCAGTGTTTCCCCTTTAGGTGCCCGCCACCTCCATCGACTCCATTGCCGCAGCCGCGTCCTCCTCCCACACCACGTCACCATCGACGTCATTGCCGCTGTCGCCGTTCCCGTGTCGACGTCGAAGCTTTCGCTGCCAGATGATGTCCAGTTCTAGCGGTACGCTCTTTCAAAGAGTGGCGCACATGGATTCAGACACTGCTACGCTGCTTCGGAATTGTGAATAACGTATTGTTGGAGTGACACTTGTTGATGTGACGACAAGAGTTGAAAACATGATGAAATGTCGCGAAGTTATACGACACCTTGTTATTAATCTTGTTATATGTAACCTATATTAATTTATATATCGCATAAATGAATTCACGATCTTGTAATAGTTTACAATAAAGACTTGTTTTCCGAGAAAACAAAAAATTTAATATTATTTTCAATATCTTATCATTTATTGTATACATCTTTGTGACGAATTTGTAAATTCGAACATTATTTTTATGAACCTTCTTTGTGGGTAGATTGTAAAAGAGTAATAAATTTTTATTATTTGAGTTCTATCTAAGGTAGTAATTCTTCACAAATTCTACGTCATTTAAAACTGTTTAATAACAATTAATGGGGCAAGTAGAAGAGGTCCTGTCATACTTCAGTATATTCTTTCAATACCGAAAAAAATTAGAGGTTATTTATAAAGATTGTCAAATATTGAATATTTACTTGTATTTATAGAAATCATTATGGAAACATCTAGTGACCGACTGTAGCTTCTCGTTCATGCCATTTTTAATCGTATAGTTCTTTAACCTTCTATTGCACCCTCCCTTGGGTCATGAAGCCCACTGCGCTGCGTCGCACAGTTCGTTGCAAGGAAGTAACAGACCAGAGCACTGCCAGCTTTTTTATACTCATGTTATGTTCTAGTTTTTATCAATTAAATTAATAAACTCTGATTTTTTTTTATTTATTCCCACGTAAATAAATTAACAAAGACAATGTGTTTTGATTAGTCTACTGTCGACTAAAATTTTCCCAATTGAATATGAAAAGATTCCGCTTCAGAATTCTGTTTGACTCAATTCTCCCGATAAATGTGTTATTCTTGTATATTTCCTTAGAAAGTCATTCAACGGGAAGTTTTGGCATGCTGCGAGATTCACGCGAGTCAAAGTGATACATTGTCGAAGTCCTAAATCGCTTCTCTTCGCGTCAGTAATCTTTTTATGGTTCAGTTTACGTATCGTATTTCTAGTTGGGAGCATTCACTGGAATCTTCGTAACGTCCTTTGTGTTTTCTTTTATCCATTTTTGCGATTTTTTTGTATTCTATTTACAGTTGGAGGTATATACATAAAATACGTAATTATACGAAAGAAATCATCATTCTCTAATAAAACAGTTTAAACTCGTTAAGATATAAAATTCTATAAATAAAGAATTTTTATAAATGTTGGCGAGATTGAGTCAGGGAATACAGTTCTCCCGTGCTATAGTGAAATGTGAAATAGAATTCGTATATTATTTAGTCCGTTTAATCTTTAAAATTTATCATGATCACTTTCAACCCTTAAAATAAAATAAAAATCAATTGAGGAACTGAAATTACCAGTAGATTTACTTTATTTTTTCAGCTGCTAATGGTGGTGCCTTCTTCGTGTAATTGATAGGAAACTTCCTTTCCTTTTTCTCTTATTTCTTTTGTTAATCTTTGGTTTCTTTATATTCGTTCGAACCTTTAGTTACTTTGGATTTCTTCCTCATTGATTGCACAAATTGTAACAATCAGGTGAGATCTACGTATTCTGTAGGATCTACAATTTTATCAATTACTATTCCTGGTTTTTATGGTTTTCCAAAATTTCCATCTAAATTCTTTAATACTAATTGTTTCATCTTCTAATCATGTCACTTTCACAATATCGACGTACGTGCTCTCAGCACATAATATTAGAAAAAAGAACTCTGCCCTATATACCCGTTTATCACAAATACTCTCATATTTTTTTTTTTCTCAATATTTTACAAACGGTAACATAATATAGTTGTGAATCAGTAAAACCTGTTTCAACGGAGATCAACATTGGCTTACTTTAATTTAGGCGTTCTTATTTCATTCAAAATGCCTGCCTCGATTAATCCTCCTTGTAGTTTCATTTTCCTGAGGTTCTCTTGAACTCCTTCTCACTAGCCAGCGACATATACAGCCGCCTCCATCGCCATTCCGCCCGCGTTGGCGCTTGCCGCGCCGTAGATGTTTTGCCCGCAGCTTTCTCCGCTCTCCCCTTTCCTCTTACGCGGCGCAGAGCTTCTGTACGGACCAACGCCTCATACGCTTTCGCCTTGGGGCCACCGCCGCCGTGCCATTTGAGCATGCCAACTGATTACCCAGCGAGAGGCTTCGTACTTCTCCTTCCCCGCCACTCACTCGTCTGCTTACGCGTTCTCGCAGGCGCTGTTTTAGACCCACAACGCCAAGGATGTTTTGATACCGGCGGGAATGTAAGTTTCCGGGAACAGAGGTCTTGCGCGGCGAGTGTGGTGGCTTGTAAGGGATCTGCTTCTTCCCCGGAGTCATCCCCTCATCACCTCTCTCTCTCCACACTCACCACTCGTGGAGAGGAAAGGTCGATAGTGTGTTTCTTTCTCTCTCTATTTACCTAACGTGTGAACTAAATTAATGTTGGTGCGCGTGTTTCTGCATATTCGAAGGACGTGCTGAACTTTTCTTGACCACCGACGTAAACAGAACGTAATGGGATGGAGAACCATGAGTGTTTTGTGTTGGATTTGCATTGCATTGATAAATTAAAAAAAATATTTAATTTTTTTAAAGATTGGAACATGATATTAGGACTACGTCTGTTCAAATTAATGAATCGCGATCATAATTTGAATCACCCGAAGAACCATAACCTCCTCTACAGAGAATGTGGTTCTGAACATTTCATCAGAAGCCATGTAAATTTATACAAATATTCTCCGTACTTTCATGCTGGGGTTTATTTTCAGATAGTTTAAGTTATTTACATGATATTTCATAAACTGATCCAATCTGTTTTATAACATAAATTAATAAATGTGGTTGTTGGAAACAATTTCAATCTCTTTATATCGTCCTTGACAATTTGGAAACTGCAAACTTGCTTTCATAATTTATTTCTTGTAACGAAATTTCGCTCATTATACATTGTGAGCTATGGTATATATTATATTATGAAATTGAACCATGATGTAAGTAATTTATCCAAGATAATAAGAAATTAAAATTGCAATGTTATGAAATTGATGTAAATAATTATATGAAGTAGGGCATTCTATATTCAATCAAAATGGGAAGAAAATAACAGTCTGCATTTTGAAGTTTTATTTTTGTAGTAGGTTCAGACCCATGCGGTAAGAGGTCATTTTGCTGGAACTCATACTTCCCCGAACGAACCCCCTCTTCGTTATAATTTCACGAAGAAAGGGACAAGTTCTTGCTAATACAGCTCATACATTATGCATACACTTAGAGGGGAACCAACGACGTCGGGTTGTGTGTGACTCGACGAAGACGGTGGGGGTGGTTGGTCGGAGAAAAGTGGCTTGGGGAGAATCTTAGGGAGGACGTGTATTAGAGGTGGAATATGTTAAGACAACCGAGGGACTAGATGGTGACAGTGGGCGACGGGGGAGGGGGAGGCAGAAATTGGCGACGCCGAGTCAGCGTATCAGGTGCTTCACGACTGACAGCGTCATCAATCACGCTGCCCATTTGACACGTGCATCCCCCAGCAGCGAAGACGAGTCAAGGGATGGTTAAGGGAGAAAAGGAGCTACGAGGCCCGTTTAAGGGAGTGACTAGCGATTTGCCTCATTAATTCCCCCCGACTCCGACCCCCTCCCCCCTTTCTGTCTCCTTTTTTGAAGGCGGCGATGGGGACTGCGCGGCGGGAGCGGCCTTTTGCACTTATCTCACGAACGGGTCTGAGCACATGACTAGGACAGAGATAAGCCAACAAGAGAAATTTGAATTTTTATGTCCGCAGGTTTTCTCAAATGCTGTACGTGTGCGCTTAGCGGTTATTTAGCGTGGCTTTCGGGCAGGAAACAAAAGAGTGCATTATTGTCGTGAAATGTGCCTATGCTCCTTTCCTTCGTCCTCGCCCGCCCTATAGACACCCTTATTTCCTCCTCTCATCCGATTTATGTAATGACCGCTGTGTTCGGGAAAGGATTTCTCCTCAACTTGAAGATTTTTCCAGTTTGTCGTCATGAAGTTGGCGTTTGGCCCTGAATTTTTATTTTCTGAAATCAGTTTGTTTTAAATTTTAAAGATCAGTATTGTAAATTAGATGTAACTATTCTGCCTACTACAATAAATATTATATATTATATGCTATCCATTGGAACATAATCTTTCAGACAGAATAGTTACATCTAACTTAATCATTCCAAGGTAATTCTAATAACTCATCTACTTTGTATCTTAAAGTATAGCCAATTATATATTATGCATTGTATATGATTGTAAATGAAATAATTGCTTCTTAGATGCACAAATCAAGATTTTATAAATTAATTTTTCTTCATTTTCTTTCATTTTGTATTAATAAATTAACTATTTATTGAATATTTGTATAGTTTTTATCAACATTTAAATATAAAATATTATTTAAATTGAAACATTTGAATGTAATTTTAAAAAGGTTTTATTTTGATAAAACTTTTTGTCAAAAGAAATTGTTCCAATACATAACACGTATTTCAGCTTCAAATTTTAAATAGAAATTCAATTTATTGCTAAAAACAGTTAAGGCCAGTGTATAACAGTTAAAACGTGGTGGATAAGCTAGTTCAGGAAGATAGCATTTAGGTCTTACAAGAAAAAAATAACTTACCTGAAATGGAGAAATGTCCAGATTACTACGAGAATACAATAAGCTCAAATAGCTTCCCTTTTGACGAATATTCAACACAAGTGCAAATAGTATTTCCCTCTTATCACCACAGAAAACCTCAAATTAATGCGATCGGACGCCAAACTGCCACACGCATTGAACTACAGCCAAGGACCAACGAGAAATTTCAACAGTGCAATATGATACTGACGGGAGCTGATGTGAAGTCGCATTGCTGGTGCAATCGTCACTTGGCGTCCCCACCACCTAAGAATAACGGTCACAATTAAACGAAACTTCTGTTAATGCTACTGAATTAGGTCGTAGATTTTTGATTGTTCAACGTTTTTGTACAGAAAAGAAAGCGTTGTTCCTTATTGTTTGCACCGACGCGAAAATACAAATGTGCTCCCCCGCCCACCTCTTCAATAGCAATATTAAGCTACTACTAATCATGCTGAGGGCAAGTAATGGACTATCTTGTTCTCACTACATCGAGAGATTATCTTCTCATTGAATAACGTATGTTCACAGGGAATCCTAAGAGGACAAAATTAGTTCATCTTCAGGATACCCTGAAGAGACTATCTCCAAAAGATGAAGTCAGGACTATGTCAAAAGTACGACCTGAGGACAGGTTGCGGACTAACTGGACCAGACTGTCTCGAGATAATCTTCCCAGTATGAGCTATGAACGTTATCGGAATTTCCTCCGCAGATAAAACAAGGATATCCTGAGAAGATATCGTAGAGACTATATTCTAAAGATATAATTAGAACTATGTCAGCAATACTACCTGCAGACATAGTGCGCTCTATCTTGACCAGCTCTATCTGAAAATAATCTTTAATGTACGAACTAAGCAAGTTCAAAGGATATCTTTCACAGAAAAACTGATGATATTCTTCAAAGACCTATTCAAGATCATCTTAAACCTGTATCCCACGGATTAATTCCGTAAACACAAAGTAGAGATATATTATAAATGTTCTTGAAAGATGATCTTCAGAAAATAAGTTTGGAATTAATCCTAGGATGTCTTAAGGACACACGTTCCTCACTGGGGTCATATACTATTCATAACTGTTCCGATGTCCTGCATAGATTTTTAATGCCAAATATGAAACAAAGTGATTGTTGCCTAGTAGATAGAAATAAGTGTCTGCCTTATTATTCAGGACTAAAAATTGTCTTGTCCATAAACTCAAAAATGAGCTATGAAATAGTCACATTGCATTCCACAATCTCCATTTTATTGTAGTGTAATTGGACGTCTCTCAATTTACGGTTTGGATTTTGAGTCACAGTAAATTAACACTTAGCTTCTTATCTCTTTGAATTGTATTCGTTATTTTAGTAGTATACATAAGTTCATATATAGATTTGCACCATGTGTATAAATCATGAATTGAATCATTACAAATTATAATACGACATAATAACTTTCTAGGTAAAGAATACAGCCATTATTTTTGTTTAAGTAGTTTTGTGCTTTTACATATTAGGTAAAATTTTATCATACTATTGCTTTAATGTAGCAAAGTCATATTTGAAATATGAATGTCAGAAACGTAGAAGAGAAATTGAAGATACGAAAGTATGGTTTATCAATAAATTGTTTTCATTAATTTCTTTAGCGTAAACTCATAAAAAATCCTAAACTCATAAAAAAGACCTCTGAAGTAATGTATCTCCACTTGTGTATTTTCAGAAGTTTTTCAAAAGCGTCTCTATTGATTTTAATCAATTTCATGGGGATGGAGGTATTTTGGATGATAGTTTCAAAACTTTTTAGATCAGAACAAAATCACACGGCAGTATTCTATTTGTTTGGTTTCATTATATTTTGGAAATTTCGAAAATGAAACCATAGTGCGATAATTATCAGGATGTACCGTTATGCAATGAATTTTTATTATAATATTTTTTTGGTGATGTTTTAGACGGGAAGTCTACCTTTTCATCCACTCTCGTTCTTAGAGACAGAGGTAGATGAAATGCTGCATGATAGTATTGACTGGACATGGGGATATAAAATCATATCTACATATCATTTTATATTATTATCTATGGCATTGTGTCTATTGTGGTGCAGAGGTGGTACATTATCTTACATAGATGAAGGAAAGGTATTCCGGACATAGGGGTACTGGACAGATTGGTGAGTAGTGAAGAGAAATTTAAACTTTTGCAAGAATATGTATACAGACTACATGAAGAATAAAAGGAGGAGTGAAGGACATAATCTATATGGTAGATTAATTAAGAGGGGTGTTAATAAAAAAAAACCATTAAGATATATGTATGCTTTATAGAGCTATGCGATATAGTTTCAATTGAAGAAATAAATTAGTTAAATAAAAGTAGAGTGCGAGAATGCATGGAACGAGACACAATTACTTAATCATAAATATTTTTTATTTGTAACAGACTAATGACTTGACAGCGTTTTTGATGAAGATGCTTTTTTACCATTTAAACCACTGGAAAAGGTCTGGGTTTGAGCATAGATGAAAGAAATTCGATATGTTGATTGTTCGTCATCAACACCAAATGCGAGCTTCATTTGCTCTCTGTCTCACCTCGCCACGCCCTGTATCTCTTGTATCCCAAGAACCGTCATTTACGAGAGCATTTTTAGACACCACTACCGGCGCGCTGTCCGTCCGCCCAACCGTCCGTTGGCGTTGCATTGAGCGGGCGAGTGCCGTCGTCGTCCCCTGGGTGCACGCGAGGCAAGCATCATCCCCCGGTGCGGCGGCGGCGTCCACGACGACGTCGACAGACCCCGCGCGGCGGGCGCCGACGGGCAACCAGCGCGCCAGCGTTCCGTGTTCCTTAGCGGTCACGTGACGCAACTTTTAATGCCTTCTACTCAGGAAAGCTTAAAACTTGCAGAAGAGATTCCGCTCCAAGTCCTTTCCCTGGATTTAGATGTACTTTTCAGAGTCCTAAAGATAGTGCAATAACTGAGGCCATTTTGTAATATTTGTTACGAGCAATGTGTTTTCTCTAAAATAAATGTGTGATTTTTTGAGCTTGTTTTTTAGGTGTACATGAGTTGGAGGAGTGGACATTCATGTTATATTTGCCAATCACAAAATGTATGTGTATCTTTAGTTTCTGAAATTGGTTTTGAAACAATAAATAGGAAGTATGTATTCGTAAAGTTTTATTAAATTACAACAGCTTCTTAGATTAAAATTATCGTTTAATTGATTGCGATTTGATGTATTGCAAATCAGATATGTTGTACTCTGAATGTGACCATGCTTTTTTTTATTGCGTGCGGAATTAATTGGTTTATTAAATTAAATATGGAAATATAGTATAATTTTCAAACGGGAATCAAATACATGACATTGAAGCAAACGTGTTGAAGAAATTGTAGGTGACCAAAAGGTAAAAAGAAGAATATATAATTTCTTGTACAAGTTATGATTTACCACTAACTTCCCGAATTTAATTTTCAGTCACAACCGGTTACAATATTAAATACTTTTAATACTTTTATACATCTTACAGTCAAAATTTATTTGTGATATCTTGTAACTTCTTGTTGAATTTATATTGTTTGGATTCCTCAAGAAGCAAAGAATACACAAATGCCACGTAATTTACTTATTGTTTGCTATCGTTCGTAGTATACCTAATTGTATTTTGAAATACGATATACATTATATTGATTAAATTAGTAATGTTTTGTTAATGTGAACGGTAATTCTGTTTTAAGAAAATGCCAATCAACCTGACAAGATTTAAATTAAAGGTATCCAGTTTCAGCCAAGTGAATTTTTGAAGAAATTTCTTAAGAAATATTATCAAGATTCTCAAGAAGTATTTGTTTTTTTATTAGTTACGATGCATTTGAATGAATTTATCAAAAGTAATTTCACAGAAACATAAACGGGAAAGTTGACGGGAAAATTACATTGCCACTTTTCTACTTTTTAGTTCACAGGGCGTTCGCAGTGTGATATTTGTGAACATTGAATATTATTTTAAGTCTTGTTTTATTATTATCTTGTTACAATAAATAGGAAATTAATTTTCCTGATCCAGCACACGTAGGAGAATGAGAAAACGTGAACAAATCTGTAGAAGCAACGTATAAAATAAATGATTGAATCGTGTGTCGCGTATATAGTATGTAATCGTTGCAATCGAGGCTCGAAGACGAGAATAGTTTTTAGTTTTTTAAACGATCGATAGATACTTAATAGTAACTGTGTGTCACACAATTCACGAATATTTTAGTTCTGATTTTTTTCCCTAAAAATGACACACTGATCATATTTATAAACTATAGCGCCCAAATGCAGTTTGCATGCAAATCTACAGTTCACATGTCTCGTTATTGGTTTTGAAACTGTTCTAGCTTTAGCCTTGCTAAAGTGGACGTCTTCAGAATAGTGTTTGAGTCAAGCAAATAATAGGTGAGGTTTGTGCTGCTGTTCAACAGTATATATGCTATTTTGCAAAATTTGATAGTGTGACAGTGACGTAGGTTGCCTTAAAGTGTATTCACGTTATTCCTATCGGATGATCTTGCTTATGTAATGTGTTCTTCGATTATGTACAAAAACTTTACGTCATCCGTTGGCATCGTGTTTGATTTATGAATTGATTGGTTACATAGACACATTTTGAACTGATTGGTTACATATTAATGTACACTTTGCTTTTGTTTCAGGTGAGTACCAGGATTCTTTTACCACTTTCAAAACGCTGTTCAACTAGGTAAGGTAGTAAATTCTGATTATTATGGAAAAATCAATTCCGTTTGTCCGTTCAACTGAATTCTATTATAAAATGGACTGACGAGATATTATTACAAAATTTTAATGAAGTGTCTTCTTCACTTTTATTGTTAATAAGTGAGTGGTCTTCGTCGAAACAGCGTCAGACTAACCTCCCGAAGTGTGGAGGTAGTAATATGATTTATCTTTAAATACATTACCACTATCTCCAAGTTTCAGCATTAAAATATTTAGTAAACAATATATTTATTTTAATTTAATATTTTTACTTTGTAAGTTTTATAACATAAATCACACTGATGATGCTTATGCATTTATACACACAACGCGGTAACGTGATACACCCATAATAATATGATGAAGATCTCGAATGAAACAATTCGTAACAAACGGGAAATTTTCCCAGTTTTGATTGGTGTTATATGGTAATAAACGCTGTGTATTTACGTCTTTCACAAATCTTCTACGCAAAGTACATGTATTCGATAAACCACACTTCCTTAGATCCCCCAAGGCCTCGAACATAAGCTTGGCAGGTTTCGTTCAACCTCCTGTGTCGTTCCTAACTCGTAGGGATGGCGTGCCCAAGCGTTCTTTTTCCGAATTTCCACCCTCCCAGAAGGGAGAGCCATGGCTGGTCGAGGTAGAACCTTGTCAATAATTATTGAAGTACAAGTGGAGGCCGTGGAGGGCGCTTATTTCGATAAACGGTGTTCCCAGTCGTGCACCACCTCACTCGCGCTTCCCCCTAACTGTACACCCCGCCCTCTTCGTACATCACCCCTCCTTTCGCCTCCACTGCCCTTTGCCCTCGACCCATCGCACGTCACCGACGCGGTGTCGGGACTCTCCCCTGTCCTCCCTGCCCATGCTCGTAAATCGCCAACAGCCGCCGATTCATCACCCGCCACCTGGGACTGGCGGCACCACCGTCGGATTTCCGAGCCTCCAAGAAGCAAAAACTCGCTCACTTCTGCATTGATTTTGTTTTCCGAGCCGTCGCCTACGAAATGCGGCTGTGAGTCGTTTTTGTTTGCCTGGAGCCAATTTTCAGATCTGAGATGTCCAGTGCAGTTGTAAAAGATGAATCATGGATTAATATATGTATAATATTGATAAAATTTGATAAATCGCATCCTCCAATAATAAAAACAAAGGTCAACTCTTTTAAAAAGTTAATTTTTTTCATTTATGTTATTTGTTGTAAATTTATTATTTTAAATTGCGAGTAAGATTTATCTAAACACGATTTACTTTTGATATTTTAATTTTCTTTTTCATCGGTGCTCTTCATATTATTGTATCAACCACCGAATTTAATTATTTCCAGTTCTTTTGTAATTCAATACCACAATATTTTTCTTATGAAAGCTTTAAAATTAGGTGTACAACCCATCAAATTGTCCCTGAAGGGCAAGGGTGTTTGTTCCCTAAAATTTTGAGGTCGCACTCTTCGAATAGAATTTTTACTCCATGAAACATTTTGTCACGCGAAAGCTGTTTTAAAGCGGAAACATTTTCTTTAACTGTTCTCAACAAAATAATGGAGAAGGGCACGCATGTTGCGTCCCCGGAGCAGAAACGCGAGAAACTGAGAGAAGCAAAAGGGGAAAGAGAGAGAGGTTCTGAAGACAAGGAAGGGTGAACTGGGTGCGATAAATGATCCACTCGCCGCTCTTAACTGAGAACGGCGCAGCTGAAATGAAACGGAATCGCGGGAGATGTCGGCGGAGCGATGCTGTCTGAACACAGCCCCGGACGAAATAAACCCATTGACATGCAGCCTCACGTGCTCTGCGGTCTGAGATGGATGCAGATATACGACTACTGAAGAGAGACAGAGAAAGAAGAAGGGGAAAAACCGCGGTCCAGGGTCGCGTCCGCTTCATAGAAACGGAGCCAGAGGAACGGAGGGAGCAATTTTCTGCCGCGTTGGAATTGAAAACATTACCACAAACTTATCTGCGTATGTTAATCAGTTCACGAAGGAGCGAGAATGCACTGTTCCTAAATAGCAGGAAGGGATATATTTTATACTAATGAGCTCAGCTTGTAGTTGTTGTGTGATTTTTTTTTTTTTTTTTTTTTTTTT
>NNCF01125921.1:1292486-1344916 GCA_002313205.1 Laupala kohalensis
TCATGTTTCAAATGCAACTGCCCCTTGCAGGACGGTAATAAAATTTCTTCATTCGTTGTGTTATGTTTCTGTTGACTATAATGGATGCTTACAAATGAAATAATTTTACGTCTATATTAGTTCTTACTTCAAGGAAAATGCCAGTAATACAAATTATACTTGGTGATAATGCAATTGTTTTGAGCTTTAATTCATAAAAATTTGTCAAAAGTTAAGACCGAAAATAAGAATTAACTGTAAACAAAACAGAAATATAGTTACATATTTCATATGTATGAATTGTTTACTTGACAAAGATAGTTAATATTTTTAATGTTTATATTATGTGAGTGGAATATTTTCCTCTCATTTTCTCCCCTTTCGATTATATCTGTCTTAACAACATGTGTTATCATGTAAAACGGGACTCTTTTCTGGATGAAACTTTTTTTTCCGGCGTGTGAGTGTGGAGGCGGGTTATCCAAACTTGTTTCAAATCAGGAATGTGTAATACAAATACTACATATTTGTTGAAACCTCATATTACTAAAGATTTATAATGGAATGGAATTCCGCATGGAAAGTCACCGATGTCTTGAACTTTAGGGAAGTTGCGTTAGACGCTGCAAGTGCGTGTCTTCGTTGACGTTGCGAGGAGGACAGAGGAGCGCGGGATGGAGCATTTGAGATGATGGGATGGGAGGGATGGGTGAGAGAGGAGAGGTGATGGAGGTGGTGGATAGAAGAGGCCACTGGTCGTGCTGGGCGTAGCGTGGCGCAGCGCGGCAGCGCGAGGAGCTGTGCTCTTTACAGCGGGCGCCCTTGCATCCCGATGAGATGCGAAATGCAAATAGCCGACGGCGCGGCTGCGCGGTGGCGGCGGCGGTGGCGGTGGCGGCGACGGCGGCTGCGGAGAAGATTGCTAGCAGCCCTGGGGCCCTGCGAGTAAGCGGGCTAAGGCACCGTGCGCATGAGGCTGTAGGAGCAGTCGTGGAACGGGAGGGGGGAATAAGGAAAAGACGTCTTGGAGGGTGGGAGGGGTAGTCATGGTTAAAGGGTGAGGTAGATGGAAAGTCGTAAATGAAGAGTGAAGTGATTCTTAGGGGGAATATTAGTAGCAGAGCATAGTTGATGGCAGTGGGAGAAAGGTGATTATTTTGAATAGGGAAAAATTTAGAAATTAGAAGAATTGAATGGTGAGGTAGAAAGGAGCAGTTAAAGTAGCATGATAGGGATGGAGACATGTCAGAGTGGGAGATGTGTGTATAGAAAACATGTTGGAATGGAATATATGGCGGGGAGAGTGAGGATATGTGACCGAATGGGGATGATTCGGGATAGGAAAAGGGAGGGTAATGGATGGTTCAACACGATCGCTTGTAGAGCATGGCAGTGGACTGATGGGTTGAAATTGATGACAAAGGCAGAAAGAAATGTCGGTAAAAGAGGTATGTGGTGAGGGCACAACAGGCAATGGGTGGTCGAGTAGGGGACAATAGTGTTCGAGAATTCCAGTTCTGGAAGCGGAAGACTGCAGGGTCGACGAGAGGAAGTTGCCCCTGAACGGAAGTGGCATTAAGAATAATCAGTCCATGCATCGTTGCCTCTGGCTGTTTTTGTCCTTAATACCCTCTCCGTCTCCTTCTCTATCTACTGCGCCAAGCCATCGTTTTTCTTTCTCTTTCCATGTTTGCATCCACGCTGCTCGACGTTGCGCAATAGCACATACATAAATGTACAGCTAGGGATGTGCAATTTGGACCGACGTTTTGGAGCGAGGGCCTGCACATTTCCTGCAACAAGGCCATAAAGTAGAGAATGATGCTGGACTCATTAGTGTCATGACTATCGGACGAGTGCGTCTAGAACGGCGGAGGAAGTTTGTTACCTTTCAGTTTTTACACACGCTACGTTCTTATTTGTATTTTGTGCCATTGAGGAAATTGAATCAACAAAAAGATGACGTATATATTTTTTACATCTTTCTAAAACCTAGGAATTACACTCCCTTTCTCTTATGTAAGAAAAATGTGTTTGTGAATGTGGCAAGACAATTGATTATTTGCGAGTACAACCTTTAATTATTTTCTGTTTTATATGATATACATTTTTGTTAATTAATACTTTAATTTGCTCTTACTAAATTCCTATTGCAATAAAAAATCTATTTTTTACTACATTAGTTCAAGACATGAAATCATTAAAAAAATAATTGTGATAGCATTAAATTCGCGTATGATAAATACTTCTCGATAATTTCGTAAATATTATTCATCAATATGCATGAATGATCAGTACCAAAAATTTTTTTATAAGCAGTTCAACATATTTTGCCATAGTAAAGCATATTTTTTAAACACATTTTCTTTTAATTTATTTATTATATTTCTTCGTAATGACACGGTTTTACTTTTAGCTTCATTTCAAAGAAATTTATTCTCTCTTGCTAATAATTAGGAAACAAATCTGTGAAAGTGAAAAATAATTCGATTTTAAATTCACAAGCGTTTCGATTTATTCAGTTGCTCTTGTATTAGTCCTATGTTGTATTGAATGTAATTTCTCAATAAATGTACACGTACGGATAAAATTACTTAACCTGACAGTGAGCGCGCGCAATCACACAGAACACAATTAAAATAATTTTTGAATATTTCAGTAGAGATTGGGCCAGGATTGCTCATTCCCGTTCTAGCTCGTTATTATAACCATATATCTAGTGATATTTAATATTTTGATGTTGATAATTGTGTAATAAGTCGTTGATAAACTCTCATATTTTTTTAAATTTTCTTGTATGTTAATGCTGTAAAAAAGGAAAATGCAGACATAAAAAAGAGAAAAATATTCAAAATGTGAGAGATAGGTTATTATTATTAATATGATAATTATTCAGATTTATCTGATTAATATTAATAAACAATCTTCTTTTTTTGTTCTTAAATATTTTTGTTTGATATTTTATCACTGTACTTAGAAACGTACTTTATCACATTCAATCCAATTCATAGTGTATAACTAAAATATATGTCATTTCTTTTTATAAATTAATCATATTTTCAGTAGGTTTTCTCACTTCCAAACAAATCGAAAATTGCCATTAACTTAACGATGGCCACACCTTCTCGTATCGAAAAATTTGATGCGTTTACTCCAGTGTTGAAAATAACAAAATGCACATCATAATCTTTTCATTAAGTAACGTATGCATCTCATTCAAAAATATATTAACTTGAAGGAAATTGACGGCTAGTTGCCATTACTATCAGCGCCGAATGTTCTTTCATGAGCAGCCTAGTCCTACGATTAAGAATAAATGAAAGGAATAACCCCAGGGTTTCCTGGCTGTTGTACACAGCCCTGGGGTTTGCGTTTCATTTCTGAATACGCGGTCCGCATACTTCTCTCGTGGCGAGTTTAATTAATACACAACTTTAATTCATATTCCTGGCAGTAGTTCACTTGAAGTTACGTCAGATGAGTATTCGCAATTTGTTCCAAAGTTGAAATGAATCCTCCTCCCGTAAGTCATGATGGGGATTGTGTTCTGTCAAGACCGTAAGAACTATTAACGAGGTACAAGTTACTGGAGATAATATACCGCTCTCAATGATTCCAGGTTGAAATTTGGTTTCATAATAAATTCAAGTATATATTTTAACCTTGAAATTTATTAATTCTTTAAAATCTAGAGATGAGTTATTCAATGTTCCTTCTAAATTCAGTTTTTATCATGATTAATTTTTGAGTCGTCATCCATGTCTGTTATCTTGGAACACTAAAACATTGCCTTTTAGCAAGGCCTGATACTGCTGGGAAAAATATTTTAATTATTCAGAAAATTATGTTCTAAAACAAAATTGACATAAAATTCTTTAAGTTTAATATTTATTCCTTACTATCGGTAGTAACTCATGACAAACTTATTGTGTTTGTAGTGTATTAAAATTTACAAACTTGTGGAGTGCAACCACTTTATAAACTATCAATCAATTTTCAGCTAGTAAAGAAGTCACGTATTTTGTAAGACTTGTGTTTTTTATAATCTGAATATGTAAGTCAATTTTCTCTCAACTAAATATTCACGACTATAAAAATGTGAGAAACAGAATTACTTTGGTCGTAGAGATCTTATAAGAAATGTGGGTCTTAGAAAAAGGTCAGTGAAAGTTTCCATCATGTGTATAATCATGAATAATTCACAACATTGGAACGCAAATAAGACTTCAATTACAGGATAATAATAATAATAAATTTATTGTCAAAAAACAGTACAAACTGCGTACGACCACGTGGAGGAAAAAAAAAAAAAAAAAATTACAGTATTCTGTTTTTCCATTACTCCTATTCAAATGTTTCCGTTCACCTCGATATGTATGTTTTTCTGTGAAAGTAGACCTAATATTTTATTATATACAGGCTATTGATGTGTTTAATAATTAATTCAACATATTAATGTGTATACATTCGAGTTTTATGGTAGCTTTCTTGAATCACTATCAACAATGTAGTGGAAGTAAAATGTTAAACTAAAAATTGGTCAGTACTTCCCAGAAAGATTAAAAATATATTTGTCGATGACAAGTGTTCAATGTTCACGAAAATTATTCGGTAGAGTTTATTTGATATTGTGACATAGTAGAGTAAACCATGTGTATGCTTGTGACACTTTTGAGTTCGAGATGTAATAAAGATGTGATGTTTGATTTATAGAGAGAGAAAGACTGTTCCAAAACATGCAAGTCTCTTATGCTATTTGCAGAAATAAAAAAAATGTACGAATGACGTTAACGATAGAAAAGCAAAAATGTATCCCCTCAAATGTGATACCAAGTAATTGTAATTCAATATTTTACTCCGTGAGAGCGTATGGCAGAAATAAAATTCTTCGTAGCTTCAGAACTATTTTGATCGCGAGGTAGTTATCTCGTTCCTTCACGTCAGTTGTGCGTACCACTCAAAATTTTTCATCGTGTGAAACCAACCGCTCATGCGTGACTTCCCTTCGCATCTGAAATCCTCGTACCCGCATTCCTCCATTCGAATCGCAATCACAAGAATTCCCTTCGTTAGCCTCCCCTCCATATTCTCTTTCTTCACTCCAATCCTGAGGGATCCGACGGCGAGGCCTCGTGTTTACTTCCACCTCCCTCCTCGACACACCGCTGCCTGTCGACCACCACCGGCTTTGAAATACGACCTTTGCTCCGGGATCAATGGAGCTCCGTATCTTTTCCTCTCATCTCGCACCTCCCTGAGCGAGCTAAGAACATCTTTTCGCTGCGTACTTCCAGCGCGCGCAATTCTATTTTCTTTTCGTCCTCTTCGGTTTTTCGAGTTAAGAAGATCCCCTGGATGTTTGGGGTGAAATTAAGAGATGGGTGGGGTGACTGGAGAGGTGTACGCTCAGTCTAACTCTCCTCCCCGATCCTCAAAAGCAGCCTGGAAGGTGTGGTGGAACGTTTCTTTGCTGCCTCCCCAATAATCCTCTCACTCACATTCTGTTTAACAAGATTCGAGATTTTCGTGATCATACAAGAAGACGATGTATAAGATGCAGGGTGGATATACTTACTTCAATAGTGACTTTACAACGCTAAACTAGTGATTAATCATCCATAAATCTCTTAAATTATGGTTAAACACACCACAAGGTTACATATTAATTATGTTATATAGAATGTAAATGGGTGACGGAACCGCTAAGTTGAATGAGAATGGTAGACGGAGTCGAGAGGTGATCGGGATAGCAAAGGTAGAGATCACGGCTTTGATCCCCGGTCTCATCTCTCATTTTCAATATAACATTATTAGTTGTGATTAGTGATATCACGTATAATTCCTTTATTTATTTCATCTACATTAGGAAAATGAAGGTCATAACCGCTTCCTTGCAGCTTTATCTCTCGTACCATAGTCATTGAACTTCTAATTGTTGATTGAAATTTAAGTCAGAAAATAGGTTTTAGCATGAAAACTATTCAATTGAATGAGTTAATTGCTCGTTGGAACATGTAAATGTAGTCAATCAAGTTAACGTGTTCTGTTTCTTCAATAAAACCATATCTTATTTACACAGTAATTAGAGTTTAATAGCATTTATCGATTTTCTTAAACCAAAGTCAAAAATTTTCTTGAACCAAAAATTTGTCGGTTTCAAAAAAAATTTAGGATGTTGTTCAACTAGAACAAATTATTAACTGCCCATAAATTTAAAAAGAATATTTTCCTTATTTTTTCATGAAAATTGTATTAATTATTTTTCTCTGGTGATTTATGACTTTACATAGTAATCAAATATTTAAGAATTAAAATCCTTAATAAATAGAAATATTTTTTTGGGAAAATTGAAGCATCGTTAAGTTCTATGGGAGTCTTTTTGAGCCTGTGACCACAGAGACTCGTTAAGAACAGACAGCCTCTTTGACGCAAATGCTGCGCGTCCAAGAGTGACGTTGCCCGCCGGAACTCAAGACGAAGGATCTGAGTTAGCGCAACGCTACACGACCTGTGTCAAGGGTCGAGAAGGCGCTAATGATGGCTAATTAATCGTAACGTCTTAGTCAAAGCGTGAAATTGGATATGTTTCGCCGCTCCATTCCCAGCTCGCACAGACGCGTTTATCAGGCGTTTTTTATTTTGTTTGATACAAGTTTTTTGTTGTGAGTATATATCGATTTAAAATTACTTCTACGTTGTATATGACTTACAAAACGTCGACCAAATAATAATTTTAATAATTTCAAACAAAACGTTCACATATTTTCTCTTGTTTGTTCTGATAATAATGAATACACTACTCAATTGCCATTAAATTTGCTTCTCAGAAATGGTTAAAAACGTTTGAGCGAATAATGTCATTTATTGGATTATATGTTTAGAAGATTTTTTATTGAATTTAAGTTGAAAGCTTTGATGGTTTTCTTCAGGTTTAAACTAACTAACCTTCTTGGAAGTAAATTCTATTTATTCCTTCATTTATCAAATTCTAAATGTATGATTATAATCTACCTGCTTTTCTTCTGATATGTTTTAAAGTAAAGATTAATCTTTTGGTTTGTTATTTATATTTTTATCGTATCAAATAAGGGGTAAAGTGCGGTTTTTTTTGAACGACAAAACATCTATTTAACTATTTTATTCATATTTCTATAAAAAACTAATTATTGTTTGAAATTATATGAGTTTAAATAGCTTATGTATATTTAAAATGCGCTCTTCCGTTTGTATACTCTAACATGAATTATTCTGAAGAGTGTGATGTCTTCTACGGAACATGTAGTACATATTCGGTATGGACAAAACGAATGATCATGAATTATTCTTTCTAACTGACTGTATTTACTATAATTCTACTTCTGAGAGAAGTACAAATCGTGTTTTGCTTCTGACCTTAAAGAAAGAGTTGTGCTTCTTTGGAAGTTTTTACATTAGTCTTCACAAGAAGCATGTGCAAGTTTTGCAGAGAGGAAGGAATGAGAAATATCCATGTTTAGCGTCTTCAACGTCCCAAGGATAACATCAATCGTGCAGAAAAGTCGATTGTATTGTTATGTAATATAGGAATTGTGATTTAAAATATTAAATACAGAAAATATAACATATCACCAATATACTTGTGGTGAACGTTTCGGTGATCATCTAATATTCCTGGTATATTTTCGGAAGTATAAAGCTTTCTGAGAGCAAACTAATTGATGTTAATATGTCTGGGATTGTGGTCACAAGTAAACTCACAGAACTATATCTTACACTTCAAAAAGTTGGTAACTGAAATTGAATATTGTATACGATTTCTGATTAGTTTAAAAATTCAAAAATTTTCAATTTCAAGCAATCAATTTCTGTATATAATTGTGACGAGCTTCAAAATTCGTTTTATATATTTGTACTGTAATTTTCTAACAATTAATTTGTATAGCTAGTACTGAAGTCGATGTTTGTTGTTGAGCGGTAATCTTGTGGTACGTGGAAATGATATTGGAAATTTCATCAAATAAATCTAAATTCATCTAACATCTTGGAAATTTGTAAAGTATGATTGACAACAAATATTACTGCATCAGAACACTTAATAAAACAATTCGATCGATCTTATTCGCATATATCACAAGTAAAATATTTGATAACTTTCGGTCAGGTGAAAATGGCGAGGAGCCGGGAACCGAACCCGGGACCTCTGTACGATCGCATGGGTGTTAACCACTACATCACCCGTTTGCTTTTCACATCAGTACACTGTTTCCACCCAGACCTAAACCCCGAATGACCTGAAATACCACATATCTTCCCCACGTGTAGGGTACACGGAAGAAATATATACAAGTAAAATATTTGTCTTACTTCGATCTCTTGTTGTGATTTTCTGAGAACATTGCATCCGAAATATTCGAAGATTTTAATTTTTTCGCCTACGTAATGGTACAACTTGACAATAGTGCAATAATTTTACAAAACAATTTTAATACAATAGTACCACACAAGACTAACCATTGTTGAAAAGAACCTTGCTATGACTTTGTAAACAGGCCAGGTGGTTAAGACCGAGACCTAAAAATGAAAAAAAAAATACAATAGTACAAGAGAGTTTTGTAATCGTACAATATCCGTCCGCGATATATTGATGGATATTCGTTTTGGGAATCTCTCTTTTCAAAATCTTTATACTCATCAACTATGGTATAAAGTAGTTGTAGAATTTACTGACACACTTTCCGCTTCTCCAATATGTAAGGGACCATAACTATATGTACTTTATATCGGTTAAAATGGTTTCTCTCTGCTCTGAAAATCAAATATGTACTCGTACATTTGAAGGGAATATTAATGATGATAGCAACCGTAATACAGAAACATGATTGGGTGAAATTGAACCGATGCTCTTGTTGTCCGAAGGACATATTTCCTTTGGGTGGCTACAATATAATTGCAGTGGAATATTACCGCATCGTAACAAACATCAATCCTTTTTTCGCTATAACGGCTGGGAGCTTACCAAGAAACACTGAGCTTAGCTCCGGGGATAGAGTAGTTGCGTTTTACGACCCTCTGAAAGAGAGATAGCAACGAGATTGCATATAACCATTAGCAGTTTTGGGAACAACCTTTCCCGTGGCGGGCGGGCCACTAGGAAGACCTGCTTCGAAACAAGGATCAGTGGGGTAGGGGTAAGAAGCACGAGACGTGGCTCCACCCCCTTTTCGGCGTGTTCCAGCCGCAGCACCCGGTGCGCTGTTCGTCTTCGGAACGGCAATGTTCTGGCCGCTGTTAGGCGACCCGCGCCAAAGCACCCACTGGCCGACACTCCTCTTGAACGCTGCAAGCCGTGAAAGCATCATGATGTGTCGTCTACGTGATGCTATAGCCAAATACTCATGGGGTGCGGTTGGGTAAATATAAACCGGGCATGCTCAGAGTAGATATTTACTTTCCATTTTGGAATGAAGGTAATTTTTTTGCCTTTTAAAAAATAATCGTATGTTCGGTGTTTTATTCACTGCAACTGAACTGTCGCTGATAAATTTGGAAGAACTGTAAGTTGTTGATATGTACTCTCTTTCCTTTTGCAATAAATTTTAACCCAAGAGCAAAAAATTGAAAGGAACTTAATAAATATTTATAAACTATTGTAGTGACTCCTGTTTGATGAGTGATTGGTCATTAATCCTTGTTAATACTCTTTCCAACGTGTGTGTATCAGTTAATATGAATCCTTATTTCACAGAAAACATTTGCTTTGCAATCACTAATTTTACCCGTCTGTAAATCACACTGACAAGCAACTGCATCCCATCAAAGTTCAAATAACTTCCATGAACTAACTTTATTGAAAACGGTCAACTATACATTGCTTCTTTCAGAATTATTTTGTTCTTGAAGTTTGTCCGAACAGCTCGTCTAGCAATTATTTTTGCATATCAACATTTTGTAATGAACTCATTTCAAAGTATAATTTTCTCTTCTGTTACATCTATTTGTTATATATTTAATGTCATACTCTTCCCAATTTTTCTTTTTCATTACATTTGGGTTCCTTTTTATAATGTTGACTACTTTGAGAAAGTATACTATATCACCTATACTATAATACGTAAGTTTCAATATGTGTAAGCTTATTTGTCATTGAAGCTAAAATTCTAATCTGATACTATAATCTCTCTGTGTTAAAGATTGAAATGTGAGAAAAATGGTAATAATGATTGCTCATATAAATAAATAAAAATGCCAATCATGTATGGAAAAACAACTTTGTTGTAACTTTGTCTCTAATCTTAGCAAGGATTTAAGGAAATTTCACTCAATGTATGCTACACATATGAGAAAGCAACTAAGGACTACTTCAGGGTTTTAGTTATCAACTTTTCGTGAGCTGATTGTCCCGAGTTGTTACTGTAAATGTGTTCCAGTAATATATTTTGCTGCGCTATTTTGAAACTTAGTTTACCTACCTTAGTAGTTTCTAATTACTGTTTGTATAAATTGGGTTTTCTTAGTTAAGATATAAATTTGTAAACTGAGTAAAGTTTAAATGTTTATTTCTAAAATTGATACTTTTACTCATCAGTTAAGATATTATTTTGCTTTCACAAAATTTAATACAGAAATAGATTCTTAAAATATTCTTAGTAAATTAAGTTTTTATTTAATTGTAAATAGGAGTAGAAGTAGAAATTTCTTAAAAATTTGTATTGATATACGGTTGACAAAATTAATGAAGTTTTCCCATCAAGAAAACAGACCAATTTGAAAAAAATATTTATGGGAAACTGGATAAAACCGCATAGGCTGAAAACTTGGCACCTTTGAACGTCTTCTATTTCTATATCTTGCCGCAGAACCTGTCTCCGTTGAAGGACGTTGGCCGCGAAGTGCGCCTATGCTGTGCTGCGCCGTGTCAGTGGCGGCAAATTTAATGAATATTTAATAAAGAAGAAAGTATTTGCATTTTAAAATCATTAACAAACAAAATCTATCATTATAGGGTATAGCCCATTTTCTTGAGACACAGGCACAATGTTGCTTATAATTGAATATTTTTGAAGAGTTTAAAAACTGTCCACTTTTCCACTCCTTCTTTCCCGTGGCCTAATACAGGTTCCAATCCGTTGAGATTGTTCCACAGGCCAAGAGATATGTCTGACAATAACGAGTCGTAATATTGTGATGAAAGATATTTTCTTCATTTTCGCAATTTTTTTCCAATGAAATGTTGAAAAGTGTATTTTACATTGCTTTCGTATGAATTTATTCAGCAAATATTTTTTACGTTGATTTATCAATTGATGAACCCATCTCTATTATGAAAATTTGATTTTTGCTAGACGGCAGAATCATTTTTCAGTTCACTGTGTTGGTTACAGGTACATAGTCGATAATTTAAACTCGTCAAGGATTCATTTCATACAATTTCAACATCAAACTCTATATTTCAAACATCTCAAACTCAACAAAACGTTTCTATATCATATATTATTAGGAGCTAAAATAAACGAGTAAAAATATTCTTTATTAAAGATAAAGTGAAATTTTTTAATAGCTGTATTAAAATTCTCGTTTTGAAACAATTATGTCAACCAGTCTATGGCGCAAAGTATTGTGTTGGTTAAATTTAAGTTCAGTTAAATGAAAGTTACTTGAATTGGACATTGTGTATTCAAAACATGTGAAACAAGGCTACCATACGAATTCACGAGACTCTCAGTTTTATATTGTAATTTACCCTTCTTTTTCACGACTTTTCGAAAAATTTCTTTTTAACCTACTTTCCTGGTGCAATTACTTCACTATCTTTACATGAGTACCATGCATGGAGCGTGAAGAAGAGCAAAACACCCTCGGAGGCGAAAGAAAACATCTGTAGCCGGAAACCGCTGCAAATCTTGAAAGCTGAGTTGCAACTTTCCACATACGCTGCTGCACCAGGAACTTTGGGGAAGGGGAGTGGAAGGGGAAGGCAGAGGGTCTTACTCAGTACTCCCGCACTGACTGCGCAGCACCGCTTAATGGATCTTAATGCTTCCAGAGGACGCGCGAGCGAGCGCTCGTCCCTCTGCCTCTTTGCTCTCTCTTTCTCCTCTTTCCCGCTCCGGTCCCACAGCGCCACTGCCGCGTCTGCCTTTCAGCGTCTTCGGGAATACCGCGACGCGACGCCGAAATTCTGCCCCTAGCGCCTCCCCGAAGACACCTCCCTCCTTTGCACCCCAAACCCATCTCCCTACTCCGCCAATAATACTCCCTTTCTCCGTGCCATTCGCTACCCCACTCATCTTATTTTACACATCACTCTCTTTAAAAGGTTTTAGGAAATTCAATCTGCGTTTACCAAAGCCCACCAAAGTTCTTTCCATATAGAAAGTCTGTGGCGTGCAGGCAGCCGCCGCGGGAGGGAGCTAGGAAATGGGAATGTTCGAGCCCCGGATGTCTGCAACACAATATCCGGGATTCTTTCACTGCTCTTGAGTGACGATGCGAGAAATAGGGATCCAGCAGACTTTCGGTGCAGATGTGAGCAAATCGCAAACTCGTAGATCGCTCGCTCGTTTGTGGAAGTTCCTTGTGGTTACTATGGTCGTTAATTCCATTTCAACGATTTACATCTAATTATTTTTCATTCCGTTCGATTGTAAATACGTTATAGTAGATGCACTATGATTACGATGCACTTGGGGATTAGTTGATCGAGTAATAAATTGTTGTTTTTTTGAATAAGATAAGAAATATTTGAATTAAAATGATTTTTTAAAACACGTGTATGTACGATGTTTCTGGAATTATGATAATGTAATGGAAATCATATATTATCGAAAAACAGTGTTAAAATTAAATATGAATTTTGTCTACGGTTTTCCAAAACTAATTGCTATTATTACTGGTACATATTTTAAAAACATGGCCATTTACGATTTATTTCGTTATCGATTTAAACATTAATATTTACCCAAGCTTTATATTGCAGCTATCATACTATGTAATTTTGGTCAGATATAGATAAAATTTATATTGCTTAAACTCCTTTGTAAATTTTATTCTCGAATTTCAGAAATATTCACCAGATATTCGTGTAAAGCAAGGAATGTGAATGTAGGAAAGGAGAGAGAGAACACTCACCGCTCATCTGTTCTTGAAGAAATATCCTCGAAATGAAATTCATGATCAGACCCTTCGTAACAATCGCAATTTTTCAGGACGGCGAATCGCCGCCGTGGTCCTCTCCCGCCCCCCACTCTTCCCTTCCTCACTGCCATCGGGCGATAGTCGTCTGTTTCCGTGTGCGAACGGAAACGCCCGGCACCACAGATGGCTCGCCCATCGCGTGATGTATCTTCGCTAACAATACCAGTGCAAAGGTTTGCCCTTCTGTCCCTCTACCATCCTCCATTACCAACACTAGCGAGTTTTCCACAGATAGAGACACACCCGTCACAATACTTCTCTTTCCCCCTTCCTTAATTTCTTCCTCTCTCTTTCTTTTCTCTGTATCTCTTTCGCTCTCTCAGCCACGCTGTCTTGCTTCCCGGATCTTCCCCTCTGCTTTTCAGCGGTGATATAGTAATGAAAGGAGAGAGTTGGCAAAGCCATGTGTTGCGCAATGTATGGCATCTTTCGGGACTTTTCTTTCCTTTGCTACGCTAACGTGTCTCTGGAGATCCGGTCCGTGAAAGAATGTTTTACACTGCAGGTACATGAGTCTTACCCACAAGGCTGTGAGTGGCAGTAACAAGAATGATGACAAAATATTTATAAAATTAGCTTGTTCCACTTACAAAATTTATAAAATATGTTTATTAAAAAAGTAGAAATATTTGACAATATTTTTTTAAAATTTATTTCAAAAGAAGTCAATAATTTATAATTATTTTACATTTTTCAATTAAGTAGGATTGTATTGTAGTTCCTTATTGACTACTTTTTGGGAAATAATGTATTAACAGGCTTTCTTTTTGTCAAATCATTAGAAACCTCTTCTTTTTTTCTTGTTTTTGTAGTATTAGACTGTTATACCTTTAGATGTAGTGTCAAAGTTTTCATACCCAGATATTAACGAGATTCGAATACAAATTATTTACAAATAATTAGTTTTATATTATGTTTTCATAAAATATTTACAGAAGAATGGTGTACCGTTTTCATGCTGGTAATTGCAATTCAAACTAAAATATATTTTTAATTGATTGAATTGTATGTAATAAAACAATTTAAAGAGTACTTTTCAAAATTAGTTGAATTTGGGTGAAGTTTAACATGAGTAAATTCAGTAACCACAAGGTTTAAAAATTCAAGGTTAATAATGGGGTACAGTGTTTTTGTCAATTAACTGCTCTACTTAATATTTCTCATTAGATTTCTCTTTAAAATATCATTTTTATTGACGTGGTCATCTGTGGGCCAGAAATTGTAATAAAGAATAATGCGTAGACTGATGTAATTCTAGTCCTCTCTCCAGGCAAATATACGAAAGACTGCAGAGTTTAAAAGTTATAAATATTTAAAAGTTTTTGCAGTCAGTGACTGACTTCATTTGCGTATCACATTTTTGACTTAAAATACGGATAGAGTAAAATTGTTCGAACACACTCTTTTTATTCAGAGCATCTAATGCAGTCAAGATCTCGAGTCCACTTTGGTGAAATCCTCACTTGCACGTAGAACCTTTGCTCAGCAAACGAGTGCCAGGAGACATTCACTCGATGGCGTCGGTTCTTGAGCGCACCTTGTCACGAAGCCAAATCGCATCCCACCTCCTCTCCCCTTCCCACCCTCCCCACGTGGTTCGTAATCGCTTGGCAATGCAGCGTTGGCCACCAAGGACGTGACTGATGACGGGGTGATTTGCTAGCATGACGGATCAGCACGAGGAGGTCACTCTATCGGGGCGAAGAACGTCACCGCTGAGAGAAAGAGAGAGAGTGAGAAAAAAAAGGGATTCACGCGGCGGGAGTAGAGGAGGGGAAGAAAGGAGAGGCAAGTGACAACGGGCGTGACGAACAGAGGAAAAAACATCACGTAAACTGGGACGCCCCACCATAAATCGCACCTGTCAGTTCGTGGAGGCTTCGAACTCTCGACAGCATTCGGCGACGTGCAGCAGCGGCAGCGGCGCTCTCACACGAGTCGCCGCCACCGCCGTCCACACTGAGAGGTCCCAGCCGCCATTATCGACTTAGCCAGCGCTAGTCGCTCGCGCTGCTAAATCATCGTTGGGATCCACAGAGTGCGTGGGAGGATGAGGCGGTGGACAGAATCGTTCCACACGCGGTGCCACTGCTGCAGCAGCGCCCTTGGGGCCATGCTGCTACTGTGGTTAGCTCTTGCTGTCGAATCCGTCGCCGGTCTGCCACTTTCGTTCACCCCTCCATTGGGCCATACCCGCAAGGGTCGTCTTTTTTAGCCGCCCAGCAGTTGCCGGCGCAGCGGCGTTCGAGCTGCGTAAGCCACAAAAATTTCCCTGTCGCTGCTGCTGCTGCTACTGCCTGCGCCACCGCGCGCCCCTGGCGAAGCGGTGAACGAGAGTGTGCGGTTCGGGTGATATTGCGAATATCGCTTGCAAAGCCACTGCTAGCAGCTGCGGCAGTGGTGACGATGTTGGAAACTGAGTTAATGGAAGAGATGTTGGGGATGTCTTCGATGATGAGAATAGATATGCCATGAAGTTGACAGAAATGATGGAAACTGAATTGATTTAAGTCATTAGCTGTAGCTACGTTTCTAATTTTATTCATCGCGTAAAAAGCTTTATACCACAATATCTTTTATCATTATAGACTGATGTAGCTAGTATGATTAGATTAATAATTGCGCTTAAAGCGATTGGAAAAGTCACATTTCATTACTGTCATGGCGTCTTTGTTCGTTCGTGAAAACGTGAAACCTATTCTTATTGTTATAATTTCATCACGTTACCTCAAGAGCGTAGTGCTTAAGACAGAAGAGTACGCAGGAAGATGTTGCCAAGTAGTACAAGATCTCACATTAATGTAGTTATCCTCCTATCATAATGCTACCCACCAATATGAATGAACATTTATTGTCGATTGAATCTTCCATTTATTTATAATTCAATAATATAAAACCATAAATAATTCAATTTCAATATCTAATTAATGAATAGCTCAAGTGATACTCTGTAGCGAACTGATCTTGAAGAAAATCACATAGTGAATTTCATGTTATGTGCTCCGTGTTTCCATCTTTAGACATTCCATTACCAAACCATCTTTAACCTTTCCTTCAAATTCCGTATGTTGTTAACATACTCTTCGAAGGTGTTTCATTTCTCTTCACTATCTATTAACTGTCCATAGTTGACGAGTGTTGGAGTTTCATGTCAGTGGCGGGAAAAGCGACTCCAGCTTCCGGTTTGTGCGCAAGCGCAAAGTTCTCCCACCGCCAAAAAGCGATATCGTTCCCCTTGGGCGCTGCCAGCGTTGAGGATGTCTCTACCCCGCGCGTTCTGCAGCTGTAGGCAGCGTAATGGATGTTGCCGGCCGCTTCAACCCTTCTCGCGAGTGCGGAGAGAAAGAGATGGAGAGAGAGAGAGAGGCAGAGAGAGTGTGGGTGCGAGAGAGGTTAGGGAGTGTGCGTGTTGAGATTTCAAGAGCGTGCTGAATACGTGGGCGCGTTCGCTTGTCGAAAGTAATTGGCGTCGAAGGTCGTCGGATGATAATTGACGTCCAGTTTCTGTCACATAGAACACGACCTCTGTGATGAGAAATCGTGTTGAAGTTTGCCGAAGCTAATTAGTGTCACGTGTTCATCTTACTCGCTGGAGTAGATTATGAGTTATCGTGGGTGACATATTGTGAAATCTCAGATGACACAAATGGGGTTTTCTGATTTGAGTGAACATCCAATTTGAATTGGAATTTCTGTTCGATTTTCAAGCATCGTATTAGAAAGTAATAAATAATTACATGTGTAATCATAGGAAGAATATGGGACATATGAACTTGATACAAACTCTTACAAAAACTAATTAAAAGACTGAACAATAGTATTATCAATTCCTCATGAAATAGAACATATTACATTCATGGAGGTTGTGTAAGAGAAAAATTCTTTAATTTTGATTATTTTTGCTTCAATGCCCTGATGAGAGATTGGCATTGAGTCGACTGATAATTAATATTTATTTCCCATTTACGTCACATCTATTACGTTCGACATTAACAGATAAGTCCGGCTCTACCACACATAATTTATATCCTTGGAACGAAGCTAGGTGCCCTTTGAGTAGTGTTGCTTATTTATTGCAACATCCCTCATAAATGCAATCTCCTGCCGTGTAAAGAGGAAACCCGATTGATGGATTATCTCGATCCGATCCAAAGTTTTAATATCGCGCTACCCCGCGCTGGGTTAATGGCCGTCGAAATGAAATCTGGGCTCTCAGTAATCTTTTCTGTGGGATGAAATACGGCTATTAGGGTCGGGGAAGTGTTCAGTGGCTTACCCCTGCAGTAGAAGCAGTAGCAGCACAGTGGCAGTGGGTGGCGGTGGTCGCACGACTGCGTTTAGAGCTTCCTGAGGAAGCAGAGAATATCTACACTTGTGCTGTTTCTACGTTTTGAGTTATGGCTAGGATTTTGTGAAAATTCTCAAATTATGTCTAGTTATGTGTTGTTTGCATAGTTCTCGTAAAAGTCTGGATGTTTAGGAGTACAATGTACGTGTTTTCCATTATGTTCTGTACTCTGATGCGGTTGAATGAATTCTCAACTCAAGACCAACCTGTTGTAATTTACTTACCGACACACTATTTTATTTACGAAGTAAGAATGACTGTCCATACAAACCATTAGTAGCAATGTATTTTGCGTGAGAATGCAATAACCATAATTACCACCTTAATGAAAATTGAAGTAATGTTCATTGAAGGAAGTGGTTTAAAAATGTATAGTTTTGTTGAAAAGCAAATAGAATGCATCATCGTAAAAAATAGCGTTGTAGATAAGTGGAACACAACAAATTCTCAATCGTTGAAACCAAGCGCGTTGTTGAGATATGCATCGTAATATACGAAACAAAAGTTACGAAGACTTTTATTTAAGGTTTTTTTTATTCGTGTATCGTTTTCAAGCATAAATTACAGAATTATATTCGAAACATTTTTCATTTAATCAAAAAAAAAACGTAAGACAGATGACAGATCTTGCCCTTGACAGATGAGAACAAAAAACAAAGCACTTTAATAAAATTTGTAATCAAAAGAAATGTTTTTACATTTTTAGGGGGGTTCCGCACATTTCAACTCTTTCACGATTGAACTTACGCATGATTAAACTTTTCTACCTGCGCGGCGGAGGGTCAAGCTGTGGTGGTGTGGGTGGTAGTCTGCAGGGTTGAACAAGGAAAAGGTTTACAGATTACCGTCGCTGTCAACGTGTGGCCCTTCTAAAGAAATATAAGAGTTATTTCACTAGACGTGCAACACCATATTTATATTTCCTTCATCGTACTAACAGTTAAGCTACGAAAATAAACATATTTACAAAAATAACGGTATAAAGCTAATTATCCAATAAAATATACTTTATACTTTATTGAACCAAAATACAGTATATACATATCTCACTGAGGTGAACTGAACTCCTCCTCAGCACCAGAATACAACCATTGCACCCATTAGGTATCTAAGCGTGGGCATTGGTAATAAAATGAAATGTACACAAACGCCTTTTTAAAAAAATCAAAATTTGGTCAACAAAATAGTAACAGACCAAAACCAGAAAGATAATCGAGTACACCATGTTAATTCTGAAAATCTAAGAGTAACAGTTGCAGAGGAAAATAATTGACACATAATTGATTTAAGTGAAATTTGACGTTTGACTAAGTAAGTTATGCGTAAAGGAAAATCCCATCAAAAGACAGTGTTTAAAGTGCTTGTTTCAGTGGTGATTTTATCAAAACTCTACCCATTGAAAATATTTTAGTATCAAATGTGTTGATCCAGGTTCTAATTTGGTTCCTAATACTTACAGTACCTATTGTAATGTCTTTCATACTATTATTAGGTAGACAATTGAAAGTTTTTAACGCCATATATTTACTACTTCTTTTAAAAATAGATTTTCTAACTTTAGGAACATTGAACAATTTACTTCGAGTGGATATGGTGATATTAATAAATGATTTCCTAAGTGTATTATACTCCTGTAATAAAGATTGATGAAATCTGAATAAAAACAAAATGACGTAATAAATCCATCTTCACCCATTTCATAGTTAAACCAAAATTCAATAGTTCAAATGTTACACATGCTCAAAAGACAATATAAACTCTTTGAAAAACAATATGAAAGAGTAAGTAAAACAAAACATAAGAAAAAGTCTGTTAGATTTATATTATGATTTTCATCTCTTTAAGAAAATAGAATCTTCAAATCCATTCCATTTTCTGCCCAAAAAGGAACTCTTTCACAAAGTAAGTGTATCAGCACCTAAAACCACATGAACAAAATGGGGCAAATTAATTTACATGGAAATATTAAAATTTAGAATTTGCTCGTAAGGAAAGTGAGAAATTCTGCATTCGAAGGAATGTTAGAAAAAAAAGACTGTTCAAGGGAGTCAAACTAACAGATGATCAAACGTTCATTCGCTATCAGATGTTATTCGCTGAGTCCATTTAAATTAATCTTAACAGTATTCATTGCATTTATTTTAGTGATTAGCAGGTACGGTCCAAGAGTGCCATACTTGCGAGCAACGACTGCGTAAAATCCACGAAAATATAATGTTGTATACCAGTTATATGGGTAAGTTAGATATTTATAATTTCATCATTTGCGTGAATTAATGATTCATGTGACCATATTGCTCGTGAAGACGAAATCTCGTGGCAATGGGATTTCTTGAAGTTGCTGTGAATAAAATATGTTTTTCTCCTTAAGTATTCAAACTACACTTCAACAAATTGTTCGCATTCCATTTTTTAAATTCTCTCTATGAATGATTGAACAAATACAAATGTTTTGCTTCATTTATTTGATTTTACTTCGATACTAAAAAAATAAATAACAAAATTAAAATATTTAACATAATAATCATTATTTCGTCTGTAGTTAATAATAGAAAAATAACTCTTGTGAAGCAATAGTATCTTCCTTGATTATTTCCTGTCTTTATTCATAAATGAGAAGGTTATGACATTAAATTATGCATTCAGTAAGTACGGGGTTTTAATTCATGAGGATAGTTCATAAGAATATCATGTAAAAGATAGACAAAATCTTTTACGTCTATTTAGGTAAAACCATTTATTTGAAGATTTTTATGAGACTTTTAGCCGACTTTTGTCGTTTCCAGGGAACACCACGAGGTATGGTCTCTTTTTGTTCCCCATATGTTTCTACCTAATTTTACACAGTATTATTTATCGAGATCATAATTTAGAAGATTGATTAAAAATTTTGAAGGAGGAAACATACTTATATTATTTCTATTAAATCTAGCATTTTATTGAAATTATTGTGAGTGAAATGGAACAGCGAAATATTCACAAAAAGATCTAATTTATCAAAATATGAATAATGTAAAATCTCAGACTGATCATTCAAATTTTTAATGTAGACCACTCTTTGAAGGAAAGATTTTATATTTCCATCCTCTTCAAGTTTCTGTAATGACTTTGCATGAGGTCGTTGTCCAACCATTGGTCTACGAAGTAATCGTAAAAGTCCGTGAGTTTATGATTTTCACACGTGATTTCTTGAATGCACAACCAGCTGTCATCAATCATATATACAGGGAGGTGTGCAATGATTCGCGGACTTAAATGCTTATATGTACGTTCTTTTGATAACATGTGAAAATCATAAACTCATGGACTTTTACGATTACTTCGTAGACCAATGTTTGGACAACGACCTCATGCCTAGAAGCATGTGGAATTGCAGTGGCAGGCACACGACTAATTTATCGGAGGGTTGGAATCAAAGCATAAATTCTTTTATTTCAAGAGCACACCCTAATATCTGCTCATAGGTCAATATTCTAAGAGGGGACACGAATATTACGGAAATACGCTGGACAAAATAAACCTCGATATTCAAGGAAAAAAAGAAAAAATCTGCAGTAAAGATTGATGATGCCTTGTTTTTATTCTGAAAATACTTAACTTGTTTTACGAGAGAAACTAATTTAAAAATAAGAATATGAGGATGTCTTTTGACTTTAGATTTTCATAATTTCTGTACATACAACGCCGTTGTGATTTATCGATTGACTTACTTGTTCATCAACATACAGAATAAATAACAGAGCCATGAACTTCCTGACGGGCTGTTGCTCTTGTATACCAGAATGTAAGTAAAAACCAACAAATTTTTCGAAATTTCCAAAAGATGGGGATTGTTATGGAATTTATATTTTCAACTGGTGGTGGACGAATGTCTTCTAATTTGGTTTTTCTTGACACCATTTTATGTTGCAGAATATCCAAAGCCAGAAATAAGTTAATAGTTAGAACAATTATTTTCAGGTTTACAATTTTTTTAATCAAGGTTTCTTGCTAAAGAAAAGTCAAAATATTAAAAAATATATTTTTATTGGATAATTAGCAATATACCGTGTATTTTTGTAAATATATTTATTTTTGTAGATTAACTGTTACTACGGCGAAGGAAATATAAATATGGTGTTGCACATCTAGTGGAATATCTCTTATATTTCTTTAGAAGGGTCACACGTTGACGGCAACGGTAGTCAACTTTTCCCTGGTCCAACCCTGCGGACTACCACCCAGGTAACCTCAGCTTGACCCTCCGCCGCGCAGGTAGAAAAGTTGAATTATGCCTGAGTTGAAATGTGCGCAACTCCTTTTAAGTACTGTGCGTGGTTAAATTTTAAATTCTGGGTATTTTCAAATCTGTTAAAAAATGACAGCAAATACATTTTGAGTCCCAGTTTACTTTCTAAGGTACGCAACGGTAGAATGAAGAAAGCTAAAGCAACTTCAAAACTATTTGAGAAAGAAATGACGTAGTAAACAATGAAGTGGATGCATTCTCACGACGAGAAGAAGGAAGGTCGAGGAATACGGAGAAGAAAGAGACCCACGCCGCGTAAGAAAGGCCATAATGAGCCCCCTGCGCAGAGATCTCCATTACGTGCGCTATAAGAAAACCTTTCTTTGTGCTTTCACGCGAGCTGCTGTACGACGCACGTAGTCATAAATTAAAGCCACGGGGACAGTTTCAGCACCTTTGGATACAACGCACCTTGTACCACTACACACACCAAAGTGCACCATGTAGATACCATTCACACTCTGGAATTGCAGACGCTGTCTTTCCATACATTTCACATCAGTACATTGATTTTTATATATGAAGTTATTGCTTGTAGGTTAAATTCACGTTTCATGTCATATATATGCATCAAACAAAAAAAAAGTAGGTTCAGTCGTTCAATCATTTGATTATGATATACCGTTTTATTTTTAAATACTTAAACAATTGTATGTTAAAGTGTATATGTGTGCACATCAAAATCATACTATTTTTGTCAACTATATATACTTAAAATTAGTATATCTAAAAGAAATAATATATTATGAAGTTTTTATTTTAGGCTTCCACCTTCAACAGCCTAAAAGAGGCTGAAGATAATATTAAAGGCAACACTCAAGAAATTGCGTAGAAAACAAAAGATCATTTTTGAAGAATTTATCATGCAAATCAAAGAAAGTTTTAAAATAATTAAACCACGTAACTAATGTAAAATATCGATTTAAATACCGCTTCTGATACATTTATTTTAGAAAAAAGTATATAATATAACAATCTTATTGATGGAGAAGACCATCATGAAACGTGAATGCAGTACTCTGTCATTAGCGTACGTACATTTTTCTAACTATTTCAGTTTTTCACGAAACAACACGCTTACTGACTTTCTTCATGTTGTCATCTTCACTTTCATTTGTATCTTACTTAAAACACATCAGTTATGTACGTCACTAAACATTTTTACGGTCACAACTCTATATGGTATATTCTGCGTTAGAACCCTCATGAGGGATGAGAGATATACGTTCCTTATTGCTAATCGCTATATGTTCAGGAGATTTCAATTGCCCTCTGTCATACGCTACCTTAAACATTCACACTGTCTCAAATCTTTACTTTTTCAGCCGTTAACGTCTCAAGCACTACTGACACTATCATAACCGCGAGAGCTGTCCTAATCGGGGTGCATTATCAGTTCAACATATGTCGTACGCGGGACGCCCCTCAAATGTGACTAACCGCCTGTCACTTGCATATTACATGCGACCCCTACACGCTAATTGCTTTTCAGGCCACCGCACGCGCAGTAGCGTCTCGGCCTCTGGCGACGACCCGTTCCCTCGACACCCCCACTCCTCCTTCTCACTCCATCCCACTCGACGACGACTACGAGGAGACGACTACTCACAGACGTCGTGAATTGCTGAAGTAGCAGTGTGGCGTCGAACTAGAGATAAAAATGCGCTAGCAGTAGTTCATAAATGTTTTAGCTGTCCGTCACTTGTCTTATGTGTCCGTTCGTCTATTGACAGGGTGTAAACGGGGATACCAAAGAACATCTAGTCGAAATCTTGCACTTGAATGCGGACACAGAAGATAGCTTAGCGAATACGTAATATACTATATATATATATATATATATATATATATATATATATATATANTCTTTAAGAAAATATCTTTAGTCTAAAAATTACAATTATCTAAAAACATGTAGACACTTGAAATATGATATTTTATTCATTCTTCTCTTTGCTGCTGAGGATTAGAAAGTTCTGTCACGAAAATTCATGGTCGCTTTACACCCCTTCATCTCTCCTATTCACTGAATCCCTCTCACTCCATCGTCTCGACATCTTCCCAAAACCGGACGACCCGGCGCATCCGTGAAAAATGTGCTCCAGGTTTAGACTTCCAGACATATATTTGTTTTGTGTCCATATTATATGGATAAATGTCAGAATGTCTTCTTTATGACGCATCTGTCCCTGCAGGCCCGTACATTTCTCGAAGCGCTGCCCGGTTACAAAGATGCTATCTTTTATTTGCTTTCACGTGTGTGACTTATGAGCTCGGCGCTCATGGATCGTGTACGTGGTGTCTCGGTGCTGATCGTGGAGTTACCTGTCCCTGGAATTTCCTTGTTTGTGATTGGACTTCGATAAGTTAATGGTAAGTGAAGCGAGAGTTTGAACTAAAATCGAATCTAATTAGTAACTTTGCTTTTGAAAATATGCATTTTGTTCTTCGTATTTTGTTTGTTAAAAAACAACCTACAGATTGAAATTGATTTTCCTTGATACTTATACGCGTTGTCTACGAGAAAAATATTACCAAAAATAGTCCTCCATCTCTAGATATTTGTCAATTGATTAAAAAAGAATGCTTTCATAAATTTGACGTCGCATTAATAATGTTGAAACTTCTGTCTGTTGGCGCCTAAAATACAGTCCTGGTACTGAATAGATCATAACTGACTCAATTTCAACGTCAATCACAATAAAAATAATATTTTATTGAAATGGTTCAATAAAGCGATCAATTACTAAATAGATGTATTGCGTTTCTTTCTCCGATAGATCTTTTTTGATGAAATTCACACAAAAGTAGTTCGCAGGATGAAACAGTGATGTAACATGGAGATGTTACACAGTAAAACTGTACTTTTTTAAGACTAAAAAATTGAGTTATATGTGATTACAACAAGTGAATGAAAAATTCCTGTCTATCTAAAGTCCCTTCATCAAATAATTATTTTTAATTTTTCAATCTCAAATGCTATTTAATAGTTTATTGTTGCTTATCATGTGTTTAATAAATAAGGATATATTTTGTAAAATATTTGAAAAATAAATCTCAAGTGGTTGTACCCTCGTATTAACACGTTAAATACAATTTTCTTGAGTTTAAATAATTTACTATCGCACTGTAAACCAATATATTAGCATGATTGTTTTCATTCTCAAAGTCTTCATCTACTTTTGCACGTTGATTTCTGATAGTCAAATTAGCAAGTGGTTGGATTCAGATTGTGCAAGTTGTATTTAAATTATTCTGTTAGAAGAAGTTAGACATCTCCTGTGACATCTAATTCTATTTTCTATTTGATGGTGTACAATGTTGTCGAATTTTACAAATACAGTGGAAAGATGAATTCGAAGATTGGAGAGTCTACCAAAAGAGTAGAATAATTACATCACAATCAATTAGAAATCACGTATAATGAAGTACATTGGTCTCTGATTTTGTCTTTTGTATCTACTAGCGTTGGTGTTCTTTCATGCAGTTAAGTGATCAAAGATTTTTTGTATTGTAATAATAATAATCACGTGTCGATGACAAATTAAAATATTTTTTATGAAATTCCTATTCTTTGTAGGACTACTGAAAATTTTGTGAATATTGTGACAATATTCTTCCTTTGTATTTCAAATGGAAACACTGAATTTAAAATTTCACAATTCACTCGAACGAATCTCTGTTTATTTAGATAGCGAATATATAAAATTAGTTTGTTTTAAATTTAAAAAAAATTAGAAGTTTCACAAAATTTGCTTTAATAAATGTTTATTTGCTAGTAGAAGCGTGATAAATATTTGAATGAATGAGATAATGCAAGTCGTGAAATACGAGACTGAATCCAAAGTTGTACGAGTGTGAAAGCATGTACAGCGTAAATGTTGTAGCTAAGGCGTAAATCCTGCAAGTCATTACAACGGTCTGGAGGGCGAGTGATGCTCGCGATAAGCGCGCGACTGTCGGCCCCTCCACAACGACGGTCGCTCACAGAAACTCGACAACGTCGCGCTACGTAGCAGCAACCGGCAGCGACCGACGTAGCTGGCTGGCGTTTTATAAGGGGTCGCGTATCTTGCTGCGAGCTGGTCATAACCTCGGCGAGAACAAGGCGCCCGTTCGGCTGGATGCTATCGGCGAGCGGCGATGCTCGGCGCGGAGCGTAAAGATCGCCGTCTCGCGGAATACCCCCCCCCCTCCATCATCACCCTTCATCGAACTCCGTTACAATTCGCGAGGCGGATGCCGGGATTCACATTAATGGCTGGTATCGCTTCACTGATAGTAGCAAAGGTCGAGTGCATTGTTAGTTGGTTTGACGGGAGAAGAGATGATGACTTAAGTAACCGGTCTCTGTTATGTCAATATTACTCGCGGAGTTTGATGTTACAATGTTTATTACATACTATTTGAAACATTTGTGTGCTGACTAGTTATTTTCTTGCTTTGAAGAGTATAATGCACTGATCTACGCCGTTTGTTTGTCGTCTTACGGACATAATTTCTTATCATGTTCGCGTATTGTTTGGCTGTAGCTTCTTTGTTCTCTCACATTCTACTGCAGTTACGGATAAATAAAAAATTGAAATAACCACACTGATTGTAAATAACCACACTGATTCACTGATTGTAGACTGCATTTTACACTTTTTATTTAAAGAGAGATTTCGATCGTAAGCTCAGTATTTTTATTTGTTCTTTTTCTTAAAATAAGGAAACAAAAGGTTTCTAACATTTAAATAAAGAAAGGTTTTTATCCGTGTATAATTGTTATAAATTTAATACGAAAATATAATAAATATTTTTATATTATTTGATTATACTGTATTTATATTATAATACATTCATGTGACACATTTTAAGTCATCTTGTTAATTAAAGTACATTATTACATTTCATGGTGAATAATACTGAATCATGGTTATGAAATGATGTTAATTGAGAACGTTGAATTTGGTGTTACGTAAATATTAATAAAGTGTTCAGAAACGATGAACTAAGAAAATTTAAATTTAAATTATATGAATATTCTATACTTTCTGAATTAAAACAAATTATTGAACATGCATACAGAAATTGAAACGACATACAAAACTTGCCTAACTTAAGAATATTTGAATACGTCAAATATATGACTATCCTGCAACGTTAATTCCGTAGTAAAAGCTCTTGATTATGCCAAATTCTTTAAATAACGTTGCGTATTTTTAAAGCAACAAATTATTAGCGTACGTTTATTTTTCTTCACGAAAAAAGGAAAAAAAGTTTTGATAAATTTATTTAGATGTTTATCAGATGAGTTCGGATTTGATTTTATGACTTGAAAGTAAGTGGAATGAACTGGAATTACCCACTTCATTGAAACAATCTGACCACGACCAGGATTCGATCTGTGCATCGTGACTACTATGAACCGTGAGTTTCAAGTCCCTCTTCCAAAGACTCAGGCTCACTTTGCTGGACGGCTGTTTTAGCTGACCACGACACGCAGTACCTGTTTATAAAACAATGAAAAGTAAAGTACCATAAAAGCCGTTTTAGAGCGACTTGAGAAGTAATAAAACTCAAGTTTGATATCTGTTAGGTCTGGTTCTGCCGTGCATTACGTCCTATCTCAGATAAGGTTGATAGATTTACTACGCCTTAATACCGAGGCAGGGCGAAGGTCCTGGAGGACAGGTGCGCGTAACTGCTGTCACAGACCCCGTAAACGGAGGGAGTGATGGGACAGTGGGATGTGCTTCGCATTGCTGATGTACATTGCTCAATGGGTGATTGAATCAATTAATTTCTAGAAATGGTACAGGTTCTTCAAGAATTTAAATTCTAAAGCGTTACTATGAATCATTAAGGAGAAAAGAAAATACGCGTTTGAGACTTTATTTGTAACTTAAAATTTTCTTATTCTAATTCTGAAAATGTGATATTCATGTTTTCATGAGTATGAATGGATATTTCATTGTCTCGAGAGTAAGTGGAATTATTGTGTTCGTTACAATTGTATAGACAACAGATACAGGAATGAATACAGAAAAATGAAAATGTAAACTTTCGGGAATAAAAAGGTAATATGACTGCTTTTTTATTTTTTCTCGAATTTATTTACTACACAAAGATACAACAGTTTTATGAATTTACATTACAAAGGAATAAAAAAAAACTGATGATTTTTTTTCTTTTGGGAACTTCGTGATTTATATTCAAATTACTTTAAACTCAGTTCTGACTTAAGTTTCCTAAACGGGTTGAATGTTCATAGTTCATGACGTGCGATAATTTAGAAACATACCAACTTGTGTTCATTCTGACGATAGTAGCTATGAGAAACCAATTTGTAAAATTAGCCTCTCCCCGACGACTGAGAATCTATAAAAAATACCAGTTTTGAATTCACGAAGTTCAGAAGAACTAAAAACGAATAATTTTTTGCAGCGACTTATTTCCTTTTGATCTATTTAATACAGATTTATCATATTGTTTTACATCAGTTTTTTCGAAAGATAAGTTAAAAAATTCTCCATATTTTGTAAGTATTTCATTGCAGACAAGCGATCACTCACATATTTTGTTCTCAATTTACTAATGTTGATATTTTATCGAATTAACTATTAGAAATTTCTTCATTCTATCGGGTCAAATCAACATATAAACAAACTTTATGTAATTAATTATATAAAATACACTAACTTGATTCTTTACATAATTAGGTTCTTCTCTAACTACAGGCCATCTCTATTTCGTCATACATTGTAGATCCACAACATTAAGCAACTTCCTTAACACCGCGGTACTTCTAACAACTTCTAACCAGACAACGATGGAATTATCTCATTCAGCTCTCTACACTGATCCAACTGCTTGTCTCACCAATCTCGCCACCTCTTCCATCGCTAATTCCTCTTCCCTCTGCTGTGCACTAAGTCACGTCCAGCGCTTTGTGCATGAGCTACGCTCTGGAATATCGCATATCGACATTTGCTGCGGAGGGAGAAATGAGGGAGACTGAGAAGGAAGCGGATGACATGGGGATAAGCGCGGAGGCGGGATATAGTTGACGCGCCGCGGAGACCTTGCGGAGGCGTCGCCACTTAAGCACGGTCCCTCGACGGATGACTCTTCGTCGCACTCACCAGCCAACCCATGGCGATGTCTGCATTGACACTCTCGACTAGTCGCGACGGACTGAGCTGCGAGGACTTCTTCAACCACGATGCGATTACTCTCGAATTCTGACATAACTATGCAGAAGTAATGTAATGAATTTCGCATCTATTAGAGTGATTACGATTTGACTCTGTTATATTTGTCTATAATGTTAAAATCTCCTCGTGAATACTAATTTTGTTATCAATTGACATAGATCTAATACTTTTCTATGTTAACACTGGTACAGAAATTTGGTTTTGTGAGCTTCCATTATCCAATTAAAGACAATAATTTTTGAGCGATTTTGTATGAAAATTTTGTCCATGAATTTGTTTATTTGTTTCAATATGTATATTTGATGTGAATTCATATTTTAAAATTTCATTGAATTTAATTTATTGTGTTATCTTATAAGAAATAAATTGATGAGATTGCTTAATAATTTTGTATATTAAATGTTTCATACTCACAATGCAGTTAAGAGACATTATCACTCATCATTCATAATTCAACGCCGTTGCCATGTTGAATGTAAAACACCATGTAAATAAAACTAAATCTGACATATTTGTTTACAAGCAATACATTGAAATAAAATACGGCATTTGAAAATTTTGCTGCATAAAATATAAACTTGAATTGAAAAGTTTCGAAATTCGCGATATAATTTGATAAATTCTTAAAATCTTTAATACTTGGATCAAGCTGCTAGTGAATTTCATATTCATTGTTTAACTCTAAATTGATTTTCTTTAAATTTATACATGTTATTGAGCATTTTGTATCCCATGTTTTTAAATGATTCGGGAATAACTTCAGATAAGTGTTCAGTCTGAGGAAGTTTCAATTCTAACGCTGTTTTACAACGGGTGTCAGGGGGATCTTGCATACGAGGTATAACTGCCTGTACTCTCGTCCTCCATGCCCAAGGCACCTTTTATGGAAATCTCCACTTCTCCAAGTCTACACTAGGCTTCTAGAGAAACATCTCTCGATAAGGAAGTAGATATAAAATGTTCCAAACCTTTTTCAAACACCTCCCCTCAATTGGTTTAGGAATGATACGAAAAAAATATCTACCTCTGTCTTCTCTAAAATATTTCAGAAGAGATAATGAATTATTTATGTTCAATTTACTCCTTAGTATATTTTTAGCGTTCGCATTTTTTACGATTTACTTTATTAATGCATGCTTAATTTTCAGGTTTAATAATTTATGTTTAATGTACGTTTATGAATATAAACAAGATAATATACGAGTTGTTGGGGACAAGCAGACAAAGCGTCAACGTCTCTACTACAAACGTGGCGAGACAGAATACGTCTCAAGCCGGGCGTAAAATGAGCGGGGAACACCATCAAGAGAAATTGTATGAAGACAATTAGAACAAAGGAGGGAACACAGGTATGCGGCAGTAAAGTTACAGCGTATGGCGAGCGCGTGTTGTGATTACCATTAATACTCCGTTGGAAGAGAGAGGGAGAGACGAGACTGCTACGTCAGCGCTGGGGTGAGGGGATGTGAAAACAGAGAAGGTAGTGGAAGATAAGGTTTGCGACGTGAGGATGGAGATAATGACAGGGATGAGATAGGGAGTGTGAGGATGAGGAAGAATTTTGTAGGGGAAAAAGACGTGGAACGCGGAGAGGAATACAGTCGAGGTGAGATCGGCAAGAGAGGAAATTCACCCGTCAGCAAAGCGGACATGTGTGGCGCTTTGGGTTAGCTCTCAGGTCGATGCGTCGCTCTTTTCCTAGCACGTCTTCTCCTCTCTCTCTCTCTCTCTCTCTCTCTCAACGTACACCGGCTTTCCATCTTTCTCGCATCGCCACTCTTATGCTCACCGTCGAGTCACCATATTTCGCTCGGACCACTAAGTATGGGTGACAGCTAATTTCCAGCCTCCAGCCGGCTCACACACGCCTGCTCAGAGTCCGCTCGTCTCTCCGTCCTTCTTCTCACTCTCCAGCCGCTTTTTGGAGCCACGTGTCTGACTGACAACTAATGGAAAAGACCGCAGTGCTGACGTCAACGGAAGAAGTGTCAGCCACTAGAGAATATTGTGTTGATGATGTCAAAGTAACTACAAACATGAAATTGACAATATTCAAGGTGAAACGCAATGCTGAATATTTGCTCGGAGTACTTTAAAACAGGCATCGTAATTTCATTGTTATGACTTCTAAAATTAGAAAACGATTTCGTGAATGTTATGAGTAATAAAAGTGACAAAAGTACATTTGACGTTTGTGTGTGTGCAAGCATTATGAGTAAATGGGGAGCTAAATTATTAGCTCTTTAACAAAGAAATAGTTTAAGAGAAATTACGTAAATGTAATTTATTTCGTGTTATGAACATTACTCAGCGTAATAGTTTGAATGCAGAGTATATGCTACAGAACTAATATTAAGAATTATATAAATAAAATTCTCAATACATGTTGATTATTTCTAACATTGATATCCTTTGTTTGTTGAATTAAGATACGCAACGCAGGTTTTGATCGAGTTACTATTGAATACGTATGAATTATCAGAAGTTATATCAATATTTTGCCACAAAATGTATATCAACAGAAAATATGTTTGTAGCATATGCAGGTCAGCAGGAAATAATATTCTTTACTAGAAATTTCTCGAGAATATTGTTTCCGTCTAAGTTGCTTCAGCTCTGTTACTAAATTTTGCAGTTTGATGAAATCAATAAACCCACATTGATTGCAATTTTGTATTATAGTTCTTAAAAAATGCATAATTGTTCCGCTTATTTTACATTCCTGTCAACAGGCATGACTCATGAAATGATAGTTCAATCAATAGTGGATTGTTATTCTCCCACTCAACAACTTGGGAGAAAAACACCTGCGCCATCGTCATTGCTTAGTTATACTTCCTTGTGCTTTGTTTAATATTTTTTGTGGGGATTTACGGTTCGTCAACATTGAGATCATTAGAGTCCTAAAAACTTGTACAGGTAGGGAAAATGCAGTTACGCACTGGGGAGAGCCAACATGACTCTCTCCGCGTGTGGGACCCGCCGAATGACTCAACCACACCCACTACATTTGAAACAGAATTATGTAGATGTAGAAAGGGAAAAGAAACTATTGAGCATTTATTGTTGGACTACAAACTTTTAGGATTTGAAAGAGGAGAATTTATCTAGAATTCTCAGAGTTTGGATACGGTAACCATTAAAAATATTAGTACATTAATTGGCAGGAGGGAAAAATTTGAAGTATTTATTTTACAGTATTGGACAAAGATTGAATACTTAAAAGAAACGATGATAATATTTTAAATTTATGATCATGATGGTTAGTAGCTTTAGGTAACGCTGGAAAAATTATGAAGATCGAGATAGAAAAAGTGAAAAAATTAAATGCGTAAAAATGTGTACAGTAATGAGCAACTTAGTTTATTGCCCCCCAACTTGATCATAAGCTGTTTAAAACTGCTTTTTTGACAATAAAGTTTATACCCTTTGGAATGACTACGTTGGGAACGGAGGACATGATGTACAAATAAATGTATAAATAAATGTTATGATATCATATGTCTTAATTATAGACAATCATTACAACTGCAGAACTATTGGTTCACAACTTTTCCTTTATTATATTTGGTTACTAGATTGCCAACGTTTCGAGGTATGTTGACCTCTTGATCAGGTCTAATAAAACAGATAACGTACTAAATAATTTTTAATTAATACACATATTTAACACTCGGAACTCATTAACGACACCCTTAGTAGACATAATAATATACTAAAATACTATTAGGACATTGTTAAAGTTTTTAAACATTTTAACAATTTTAAATACTATGACTTATATATTACATAAAGAAAAATATACATTAAATATACCTTGGATTTTATGAAGATAATTAAATAATCAGATACATATCACATTAAAATCATATTAAAACCAGTTGCATTTCAGTTACTGATCACATTAAAATTTAAAATATTCTGGAAGGTTGATTCTGGAAGGAAGATCTTCAGTTCATTAAAGACTATCTCATATAATCACAGAATGAGAAACATGAGCACTACCACGACAGTACTGACAACATAACAAAGTTGAACTTCATTTACTTTTTCTAGCAAAAATAATAAACTTTCATAATCTCATGTAAAAATATTATGATATTCTTTTTTAATATTTAAGTCGTGTTTAATAAAAATACAAAACTACATTAAATGACAATTGTTTCGTCCCTATTTTCAGGTTATCTAGATCTTATTATATTTTTGTATACTTTAGTAGACTGGAAATATTAGCGTATTACAAACTGTTTCATTCCAATGACATTCAAAAGAAAGAATACAAAACTGACTTATTAATGGACAAATTTAATATATTGTGTTGTAATCCCTTTACACTTAAGTATCAACTTGTATCTTGATTTAACACTACTTCTTTGGTATTATAGAAAAATCTATTAATTGTTTTAGTATTGGGAATTTACATGTGCCAAGAATAAACTCAAGTTTGCGTGTGATTCATGAGAAAACTCTTTTTCATTTATTTCTCCGAAAAGCACTAATTGTTTGAATCACTTTTTCTTAAAACACGTGAAAGAAAATTATTTATACGAAATAAAACGTTTGACGTGAAACAATATGAAATAAAATAACTTTTGTTTCGTGAAGTAAAATGGTGTTCTGTTTTTATAGCTCTTGTTTTCTCTTTCCAAATCAACTTAACTTTTTAGGTCATAAGACGAATGATAATGTGATTGGAGTAGGGAGATGCTCGTATAACAACAGAGTCCAGAAAAAGGAACTTTGCTGCAAGACAGTCCTTCGAATCCTCTTTTATTTACAGACGCTCTTCATTGCGTCATTGCCCGAAAAATAACCCCCTGACGCGAGTCAACAGTGATTGGGTCCGTTGCTATGGCAACTCACGTCACGAAGGCGAGGTCCTATCAGTGAATCAGAACAAATCGTTCTCCTGCGCGCGATCCGTCGCATACAGAGTGAGAGGGCATTTGCGAAAAGGGAGCGGAGGCGCGAGGTAGGCTCCACTGTGGCTCTTTGACCATGCAAATAATTAGACAGAGACAATAATGCGCCCGCGCGGCGAAAGGTCTTTCCCGAAGGGCGGGCAGTTGGGCAGACGAGCGCACGAGCGACAGGGCGCTCTGGAGGTCGACGAGGCGGCGGTGGAGGCGAGTGCCACAACCCGGAAAGGAGAGAGCGAGCAAAGAGGCACACTAGAATACAAAATGCGCCCAGAGCTTTTTAATCAGAGTATTAACCTCCCTCTTGTTTCCTGTAGTGGTCCCCACCCCTCACCCCGCGCCAGCGTTCCTCTACTTGCGAGTCCTCCGTCCCGCGCACATATCTCCGCCCAGCGCTGTGTCCTGCAATCCAAATAAATCCTCCGTCCCTCGCTTTGTGGTGTTGGTGGGGAAGGGTTGGCAGAATTCGGTGTACATTGGCTCACTATAGATTGTTCCATATCTCATTCTCGAAGCGTGGAGAGCGGCGAAGCGTCCTCTTCATTGGGAGCAGACGGTTCGGTTTCGTCCTCCCCGCTCTCTAACTCTCTCCCTTTTCCGTATTGTTCGACTGCGTCCCTTTTTATTTGCGCAGTAATTGGGTCACTTAATGAATAGGGCATGTTGCTTTCTGACCGTCCACAGTCATCCGAAGCCTTGCGCGCATCCGAACTGTTCGGAGCGTTCGCGGAATGAGTTTGAGTCCATACCGAGAGAAAAAAAGAAAAGCGAAGCAAAAATACACTTTCCACTTGGCGCTCGGTCGCCGACGTGCGGGAAAACCCGCCGTTGTACGGTGCTTGTGGTCGATGTTGTCGTGAAGAGCAACCGGAGACCTTGAATGTGAAGTATGCACGGGGATCCCGCCGAACAGTCGTGTTCTGCAGCATAGTATCACCATCTTGCGTAGGGGCAACTCTCTTCTTAATTTTCGTTGAACAATAATTCGTCCGTCGGTTTCAGTTATATGAAGATATATTTTTTCTAAAGAGCAATCATATGATTTATAATGAATAAACAATACACTATTATTAATCAAATTTTAAATAATTTTGTTTTAATAATGTTGGCTCTTTCATCTCTATGATGATTAACAAATCATGTAAAAGTAGTAGTTGTTGGTTAGAAAGTTCAAAGGAAGGCATCCTCATTTACAAATACTTTAAAATGAGATGCGCGGAATCGCGTGTTATGAAAATGGTAACGATAACTTTAAAATGTTCATTTCTGTTCTTTTAAATATTAATAGTATTTTATAAAACACAATTTAAAAATAACTAAACTAAAGAAATAGTATGAACGTAATAAATAGAAGATAAGAATTTCTTCTAGGATAATAAATTCATAAAAGCAAATCGAATATTTTAAAATCAAAATATCAGAGAAAAAATATGTAAAAATAGTTCCTCGGTGGTAGTGGTGACGAATGTTTCTATATATTATTTTCTTAAATAAAATAAGGCAAAACCTTAAAGAAATTTTATAAATACGTTTTGGGTGGACGATTATTTAAGACAACTATTACATATGAGCGATGGTTCAAAAAAAGCATTTGCATCATCTTTTACAGGGCAGAATGTTATATACTGTAGAAGAACTTAATTGCAATAGAATAATGTTAGTAGTAATCCACAAAATGTCCGATGTACTTCATCAAAATTAAATATTTATCATCACATTTCATTTACAACTGGGCAAAAAATACATAGAATTATTTAAAACGGTCATTGAAATCTGTTTAAATTTAAAAAAACTACATTTCTATCACGAAATTTCGTTCGGGAACATCTCTGAATGATGACGTAATTCATTTCTTCCTATATCATTGTGCGCCTTTCCATGCGCGTGTTCTATACCGCGGAGCACCTCAGTCTTCACTGCGCCCGTCCTCCCGTCCGCCGCGTGGGAAATTGGCAGGTGCTTGCAAGCGACGCCCACGTCAGTGGAGAAAGGGACAGGAAGGGACGCCCAACACCTCTCTTTACCTTCTTTCACACCTCCCTTGTCGTTCTTCACAGTCTCGCTTTCACTCCACGCCGCGCCGCGCGCACAAGCATTTACCCTCCTCCAGCGTTTCCTGCACTTCCACTTTCCGTTGAGTTACTGCTGGGCCAAGAGATGTATCGGTGATAGCCAGCGTGCCCTGTCGGCCGATTATTTATTTATCTATTTACTTCTCTTCTTAAACAAACTGCTAACGTCTTGGTCGTTTGTTAGGGACCCCATTTCTCTCGAATATGTGGAAACCTAACGGATTCTACAAGCGAATCCACTAGCACCGTTTTCAGCTCCATTTAGATATTTCTTTTTCATCTTTTACTTAAATGTATCCATAAAAGTCAATGGCACGCTCCATCGCCGAACCGAAAATAAATTTTACCAAACTACGTTCATAAAAATTTAAACCCATATTATTTAAAATCGTTTACCTTAATAAAAAAGTTACCGAAAACCCCAAAAATTATGGATTAAAGAAAAAGAAACATAGATATCTGTCATAGAGAAGAAAATATTAATATTAAATATGATAGCCTAGTGAGTATTGAAATGAAGTACGGTATGAGCTTGGAATCAAATCTCACAACTTTACATTGAGGCAAACATAATATTTCATGTTTTTTGTAATTTCATATATGGCTGCACAATAACTTTTGTAATTCAAACTCTTGTATAGGAAAATGTTTTCGCAGTTATAGTAATTTCCTTGCATAACCGGAAATAACTACCAGCACACCATTACCCATTTAAAACTCAATTTACGTTTTCATCTCCATATTTTATTACCAACTTACATATATTGTAGTATGTAATTACAGCCCGTGTTCCAATGTAACTTAATTCTATTCTGCTACCAACCTTATTATTAATCTCGATTCCAAATAGCCCACCTCTCAATTTCAGGAGAACCGCTGCGGGCCTGCTCTTCAACTCACTCATCCCACTCTCCACGTCCCTCCCCCCTCCCAATCCACTACAACCCTTTCCAGTGGCGACCCAGTGCTGGGTGCAAGAGCGCGCTGCTGCCGCCGCCGCGAGCCAGTACCGCCGCGTGCATAGCATACTTTAATTTTCCTCTTGAGCTTATCTACGCATTCGAGGTAGCGCGGCGTCCGAAATTCGGAGCAAATGAAGATATATGTGTGGCAGCGTGCAGTGGGAGAGGAAGAGATTTCGTTAGCGGAGTTTGCATGGAGCGTTTGTTCTCCGTTGCGGCGCTGCGGTGTTCTGCGGTGCTCACTTATGTGTCTGTTATATTCCAGTTACGCCGCACTAAAAATATAAGAGAAGGTAAGGCGCGAGTTTAAACAAATCCCTGAGTCCAAGGATGGGTAATTGAAGTGTTGTTTGTTCTCAAGATTTCATGACGGATCAGTGATTCCCTTGTCTACTATTGCAGTAGTTACACGGAGTAGAGTGACGTGTTTTTAATTAATAAGTTAAAGGGTCGTAACGCGTAGATTTGGTATGTTGGCACTCAACAGATTTATTTTATTTAGGAAATAAATTTTAACTTTGAATGGTTGGTAGATATAATATGAAAACAAAATAATTTAAGTTATTAATTTCGTATGCAAACTGAAGTATTTTGGTAATATCTTCATTGGTACTGAGTAACCGAAACATTATTTCATGCTCTCTTAGGAAAATACGATATTTGAAACATATTTCATTGGCTTAAAAAATAAATTCATTTTACGTTTAAATATTGAGGTTATATTTGCGCAAAAGGGTTTTATTAAAAGTTATTTTTATGATTATTTTATTATCTAAATGAAACTGATTTGCTATTAACTTGATGAACAAGTTTGTATGCTCACTACACTGTTAAAGGAAAAATATATAGTTATTTATTATACGGAAATTACTTTAATAGTTAAAGTTAACAACGCAATAAAATATTTAACTGGTTGATAGTTGAATAAATTCTACCCGTTATTGATAAGGAGTTTAAAAAGTTATTACTTGTCTTTACAAAACAATTATGTTAAAACATCACGTGTGATAAACTTGTTTGCATATGTATAGTTGCATAGTATTTTTTTTTATTTCTCACGTTAAACGAATGGTTATAGTTAAATAGTGCACAGAAATAATGAAACCTTGATCAAGACATAAATGACAATATCAATTTTGTGGATCCCTGTTTTCAAAAAAAAATTTTTTGTTTATTGATTTGTAATATTAACCCCTACCCGTATGTCTCCATAAACATTCAACTGACCACAGTTCCCTTATGCGCATATAAAAATTATATTCTCTAAAACAATCAGCAAAGGAATACAGGGAACTATTTTCAATGCGGTGGGTCTCGAGAAAATGAACTTTTCCCCCAAGTAAAGCGTAGCTTTAAAAGCTTGTGTATAAAAGACAAGCTGGTCGGCAGACTGGAGGGTCCAGTCATGGGCTCAGTAAGGACGCTGAAACTTTCATTGCTTGAGCCATCAATGTTTCAGAGGGACGGGCGTAATGAGGGAGATGGTAAGGACAGGAGGGACTCGTGGGCTGGGTGAAGGCTTGGGCTGAGCGAATGGACGAGTGGGAGCGGTAAGAGCGAAAGAAGGAGACAAAGCAAACTGTCAAGGAGAAGACCCTGTCGACGCGACGCGACGGTCACCAACCAGAACCCATCGGATGTAGGAAGAACATGGGCGATTGTAAGTGTGGTGCAAGACGAAGGGGTTAAGCAGGATTAGTTAACACGTTAAGTTAATATCTACTCAAATACAGAACGTCTGTGATTTATGTTGTCATTCTTTCAGTTGAGTTCTTGGTTTTAATATTTTGTGTTCATCTTGACACCAGTATATCTATTTAAAGAAGTATTGTTGTTAATTGTAAATATAAACAAATATCAACCATTTGATTTAAAGATTGTAAACTGCCTTTATTACAATGAGTACTGAGATTCGTAAAGGTTGGTATTTGCTCACTTACAGGGATCCACAAAACTTTCGGAAATATTTATCAATCAGTGATATAACTAAAGAATACCATTAAGACCATATAACTAAAGAGTACCACATTCAGGAGAAAAAATATTTTATAGACGTTTCTTTAAATACCTTATCTTTTAAAATTAACATTTTTAAACTACATTTTCATGGTGGGTCTCTTCGAATTTGAGAAGATTTACTGAGAAAATATTCAAATATTCCTTTGATTTTCCTTTATAAATGTGATTAATTTCTCATCCCATGTGTTGAATGTAATTTTGAGGTTCTATGGTGATCTATTTTTTTGTAAAGTGTCACAGACATTTTATTTCATTGAAACTCGGTATTTTATATTGTGTGAAAAATTCTGTATTTTTTGTGATTGTGTTTCAATTAAACAAGAACATAAAATTTTTGCAACGATTTTTATTTTATAAGTTCCAAAAATATTCTTATTATTTTGTTCAACTTGACTAAATTACTTATCTAACCTTATTGAATCTCATTTATGAGAGTTCAGGGAACAATGGAGATCGAGAGTATAAATATTCTCCGAAGGATGGTATAAGAAATGCGTTATCTCTAATTAACGGTACCTGGACATTACAGACAAAGCAAATTTCCAAAGAGCATTACAGACAAAGCAATATCCTACACTTACGCAACCCTTGTCCACGTGCCTTCGTTAAAATCCCTCTCTACCTACGTCTCTCTCCTATGAGTGGTGGCAATGTTTCCCAAAAGCATCACTGGGTACAGCGGCTCGAATAGGTTTTGAGAATAGGGCTATTCGGGGAGTGAGTGACGGAAAACGCGATGATGGCAAGAGAAAAAATTGTTTAGCTTTTTCTGGACAAACAAGTCATTCATCAAGCCAATGTAAATATGGAGGTCCACGAGTACCCGGAGTTCGAAACTCCACTGAATGAATTGAGCTTACAGTTTGTGCCATTAAACTAACAAATATAGGGAAGGGACTCGGCGAACCGACGTTCTTCGTCCACTTCACAGTTTTGATGGACTTCATTCGAAAACATCCATTCGAAAAAAGGAGGAGAACTGCAAAAAAGAGTTATTAAAACGTTTCGGAGATTCTCTCTTTATGTTTCGTTGGACACAAGCGTGTGGTTATTTCCATTTTCATTTTTCTCTCTTCTGTTGTTTACATGCTTCTTGGATTTACTTGTTTTAATTCTGTGTGCGGTCAATTGTGGGTAAAATTCCCTTTTATGATATAGAATGGTGGTAATAGGAAGTTATATTCAGATCTTAATTTTTTTTAAAGGTACTCGTTGGAAATTCCATATTAATATTGCGTTTTCATTATGATCAACGAATCAACGAATATGCTTTACGAATCAAGGAAATATTTCAACCCAATATTTCAGTCTCAATTCGAACATGTAAGTAGACAATATTATTAGTAGGGAAAATAATAGCTTTCCTCTTTGTGCTAGAGAATCGTTTCACTACAAGAAATTACTCGCTGGATTCGAAAGTATAATTTGCACACGTCATTAAAGAAGGAAAAATATATTTTGTTTGAATACACCAAATTACTAAAATACTTTTCGTTACAACTAATATGAGACTATCTGTATAATACATGAACATATGTGTTAAGCTCAGTAGAATAATTAAATCTTTCTCGTTAGGGCTGATCTATGATTGCAGTCTCACAGACATAAGATTACAGTATGGCTATGTTTTTTGCTTCTCTTGACGGATAGTACTACCTGGGGGAACATTTAAATACGGATGGTTATTTGAAATATATTTGTATTTTAAATCAAATTATAAAAGATATGGTAATAGATATTTAAAATATACAATCATGCTAAGCCAAAATTTCACAGCACAATTATCGTTATAGAATCTCATATTTGGCAATCGTTTAGGTATTTCGGGTTAAATAGGAATCTTAATTTTTTAAAATCATTTACAAATAAAGTATGGTAAATCGCTTTTTAACAAAAAAGTGATTAACTCATTAGGTATTGTTTTCATTTGATTCGAAAGCCAATATTGTATTGGCTTCTACACTGGCTGCTATTGCCACATACAATTCTTATCACATGTCGGCATTATCCCCATGAAGCAGAAGAATGATTTTAATAGTAAATCAAGAACTATTCTTTCCAAGCTTCTTCCTTTATACCTTAATTCAAAAGATTTACTCGATCTAAATTTTCGAAGGTTTTCTGCAAAAAGTGCAGCAGAATTTTCACGTTTCCTACGTTACAAAAATGATCGGACGTAGGTGCATTCAAATTTATTTCTTTTTTAAATTTGGTTTTTAACTTTATTGTGTAATTCTGTAACTGCTCTGGAACATCTAGAAAGTTAACTTTCTACATGTCCTATCCTATCGTGAACTTTGGTAGGACATGTGAGGCATCCTCAATTGCTGAATTATGCGCTTATGGAAATGAAATACCTATCAATCTGGAAAATTGATGTTTGGGCCATCCTATCTATACTTACATACACATTCTATTTTGAAGTCTACTAGGATGAAATTTTTCTTTACGCTTGAAAAACAGGATTAAATGTATTAAACTTATTAACAATGTTTTCGTGAATAATGAAAATATGAAATATTTAGTTTGCATTTGAAATTTCAATGTTGCTGAATGACTATAAAATTTTGTTTGTCCCTCTATAATACATAAAAATACATCAGACTTATTAAAAATGCTATGGATATGAATTCTGAACCAATCATTATATTATATTTGCACATTTTGTTTGTATACAGTGCACAGAGTACAGTTGTTTGTAGTTTTCCTGCTTTTCGTCCGTAAAACCTTAAACAAATGCGTGTAACGGACGACTTGCAACCTCAACCTCATGTTAACATCGAAGTTTGCCGCAAACAATATGGATACCACGTATGCTATAGCTCAAACATATGGAAATATTTATTTTACTTATACTATTCATTTTACTATTAAATGTGTAATACAGGGCTCAGCAAATTTGATTTGTTATTCATCTGACGGCTTGTATGATTTAGAATTCCAAAACCACATATAAACCGATTGTTTGTCTGGTAAACTCACTTTCAAATGAATTTTATAAACAAGAATTTTTTTAATTTTATAAAATATTTCTTTAAGAAAACAGTATTCATAGTAGTGTAATTTCATTTTTAAATCCTAAATCCATTATTTTCGTACATTGACTGATCGATTCGTAGAGAAATGTATTTGAATATTTCTTATGTGTTTTTTTCGTCATGTTTTCCTCCTGACAGTCCGCACAGTCTCTTGCCGCGTGTCTGTCTGGGCGCTGTCAGTTGGAAGCGCCCGCGGGGTTCCCACTGTGCGCTCTCCAAGCGAGTTGGCAATTCGACCGCCGCGAGCACTGCGGGCGCGACAGGGTCCCTGCCGCCGCTCGCGGACAAGTTAAGCCGAGTGGGCACGCATGAATATGCAGGGTGTGAAGTTGGGCAGGCGGCCGCCAACCGGATCGTTTGGCGTTGGCGTTGCTTGCTATACACTCGATTCTGTTGGTTGCTGACGCTGCGACGACCCATGCTGTTCTAGACCTATACTTTTCCTCGTTGCATTTTCAAACATTCTTTGCTGTAATATTTTTCTCCGCCAGTCATTCTCATATCATTTTTGCAATCATTGTTCCCATCTCTAACACTGTCATTTCTATCTCATTTTTATTCTCCCCTCTTCCACCTCAATCACATCTCTCTACACCTAAATCGTACCCTTTGTTAATGTACCCTCTTATCCGAGCTTTCTCCATCTCCGTCGTCAATGTTATTACTCCCGCCATCCCCGATTTCTCTGTTACCGTTGGGATTTATTCCTCTGCAGCTACTTGGAATGCATTATTCCGAGATGTTTCGGACAATTCGTGGACAGGCTAATTTAGCAATGGATTAAATATTCAGTCTCTAGGGAGTTATGAGTGCGTTCTGCCTAATGTGAAGCGCGCTAGGCGCTCGCTTCTTCCCTTACCATGCGGTGTCTGGATTCAGCAACTCTAGTGGCGACGCGTCAGTTGGTACAGAATCTTGTGACTTAATATTTGAATATACTGCTGTACACCTCTGTTTTGAGATGGCATGTCACAGTTATGCATAATGTAGTCATACAATTCCGGAGACAATTGTAATTACCTAAATATTACGTTTTTAATGGAGCTATAAGCGTATGCATTATTTATGTGTCATTTACTTCGAGAAAGACTCGACTAATTTTCATGAAATTCACTTAGAGGCATGAGAAGTTTTATTATGTTTGTCTCCAAAAATTCGTAAAAGAAAATAATTTAATAGTATTTGACCCCGAAAAACATTTCTATAAGATTACACATGTCATAGTATATTACATATAAGATAGCTCTAATATTACTCACGAAACATAATCAAAATATACCTAAATTAAAGTGTTGATATGGAAAAGACCAAACCTTTATTAGAATTATTAGAAGACGATAGTTTTTTTTTAAATTTTTAATTAGTGAAATAATATCAATCTTTATCCGGTGTCGTCCAACCAACAATTCTACTTTAAAAAATTGAATTAAAAAATTAATGAATTGGATGAATTTTCTGGATTCTAACTATTGAAATAATACAATATTTTATAGTTTAATTAATACACGCAAGAGCGCTTATTGATTGAAACTAAGGTTTTTAAGATGTCGTTTATTTTGATGATAATGTAAACGTAAAATTGAATCATCTCCTGTAAAGATCGAGACATGTAAAATTCATTTTATAAATTCAAGCACGTTCTTTGTTTCTATGCTCGTTTAGATTTAGTGATAACATTTTTATTAAGATACTTTAAGAGAAATAGAGCAATCCCTCTAGTTAATCTTGCGTTTCAACTGGGACTAAAATGCAAATATGATACACGTACGGTCGTTTCCTCTTCGGGCTGTGTTCAACGACAGACGCATGTAAGACTTGCTCCAAATTTGTCCGATAAAAATTCTAACGCATTTCTTTCAAAATGGTGCAAGACCGGCGAGAACTTGTTGCACGAAGGTATTAATGTACTTCGCCGACCGGGGGTATAATTCACCACTTGTTACGGCTCCCAGACGTGTAGTACGAGTTTGCTACGCATGGCAGCAAGCAGCGACAAAGAAAGGTGAGCGACGAGCGCAACTTTCAAGAGCCTCCTCTCCATGGAAATTAACTGTTAAAACTTTTATGTAAAAACATTTCCGGACCTGCTCCTTAATGTTGATCAACCATGCAACCACCATCTGTTGATTACTCTTGTGATTCGGATGGGGAAGAACCGCGTCTGGCTGTGGTGTGAAGAGAGAGAGGTAGTGGATGAGACATGCAATGGGAGACAGGAATTGCCAAGCTGTGTGGAGGTTGTAAGTTGTAGGAAGAGGTAGAGAAAGAGCACGTGAATGTGATATAATGAAACAGAAGTTGCAAGAATAATTGGATAATGGAGGTTAAAATTAAGGAGTAAACGAGAGAGAAACTGGCAGTGATGGAAATTTTGGTGTTTGAAAGATGGATGTCAAACAGGTGTTTACGGTTTTCATAAGTGAATATAAATTCATGGTGAAGTTACTGATGAAGTTGGTATTATGGTATTGTAGGTAACGTCAGAGGGTTCGGTTTCTTGTTGAATATCATGATTCAGGTGGTGATGAAGTAATCGTCATTTTGAAGGACGTAGTGAGTTATATGGTGACGGTCGAAGTGGTATGCTAAATGAGAAGGTAACGCAGGTGATTATGGGCAGGAGGGGGGAGGTATCATTGGAAGTAACAGTGCCAGAAACATTCTGAACAATTGAAAACTTGAAGGGAAACTCCACGCCACGCGATGGTAGCGTCTGGCGCTGCGTGTTTCAAATGAGTGTTGGAAATGCGGATTGCTTGCCCTGTCTGCCACGCTTTGCTTCAGAACATCTTCTATAGTCAGAATACTCTACAATGGAACTGAAAACATTAATCTTTGTCTTTTAGAGAATTATTTTAACTTTTTATATCACTTATTTAACACATTGTACAATAAAATAATTTTTGTTTTCATTTCAATTAAAGATCCTTACAGAATATTTGAGTGAAGGATCCGTGCTATATTTCTCATCATATTAGTACAGTTAATTCCAGCTCACTGGTTTTTTATTAACATTTAATTTTCATTAATTTCATTAAGTAATTTAACTGATAACTAAATAAGTTGAACATTATCCACGTCCTTGCCACATGATCTTTGTAGTTCATATTAGATATGAAATTAATAGCATTTACAGTTTCCAATAAAATGAGTTTTAAGAGTTCGATGCCACAGACACAACCAAATTGGAAGGGCATTAATTTGAATGTTGAATCCGTACTCTCCGTGTAATATGAGTAGAGCCACCACTTTAATCGCACCTGGAGTGTCATTTTGCTCAAAAGCAAGCGTTTCCTCCTACCATCTCATTCTGTAACAGGCAATTGGAGATGTATCCTTTGTAATTTGCGTCCTCTTTCCACCCCTCATCATCCCAACCCCTTTACCCCTGTATCTTTTCACACACCTGCGCCAGGCGAGCGTTAACCGAGTCCGCAGGTCGTGGTGACAACGAGCAGCTAATGCACGTCGCCTGTGCTGTCCTCCTCTCCTTTCCTATTTCAGACTGGCTGCTAATTAGCTGAGGACAACGTAACACCCCATGATCTCGTTTCCTCACAGTATTCGAGAAGGAAAGATTAGTTTGCTCTAGAAACATGAGTTTTGTGCTCAACATATGATACTGAAAGTTTTAAATGGAATGTGCATTGGAGGGCAGTTTTCTCATTGCATTCATGTATCATACTGATGCAGCATGAATCAGCAATATGGTTTTCTTATTGCATGACAATGCATTACCAAAATATTGAATAATTATATGAACAAAAATTTTTTTTTCTTCTTGGTGTAAGCCATTGCTTCATCTTTCACGGGACGCTAGATTTTCTGATGTTATGTTCCTACGTCATCCAAAGAATCGCGTGACAAGTGGCAGATAATTAGCTATGAAACACATAAGAAGAAATAAAATAATGATGGACAAATAAAAAGCGTAAAATCTCATCATATTGATACCAGTTGGTCTTTTATAGTTTTAACGTCCTGCGTTCATTGCAAATTATAATTCTACGTTGAGAGTTTGAATTAACCTCGTGTTGTGCAACTATTTTATCGTATGTTCTTTCCTACATGCTTTATTGTTTGCAACACGTAAAGGCAGAGACAAAAAGAGCAGTGTTATGTAGTAAAAACTATTTTAACACGTCAATAATACTTTGAAGCAACATGTTATCAATCCATTTACATAATACGGAATGCTATTTTGACTCTCATTTCATAAATGTCGAGTTAAGTCTTTTTCTTTTTGTCCAGAACCAACATATATTAATTCATGTTAATAAAAAATTGTGAATTCCCGACAACATAATTCAACTTGGATTCTATCAAAAAGTCGAAATCCTTACAGACAGCTTTCACAAAATGAGACAATTTGATCATGCTTTTTTAAAAAAAGGAAATTGAAGATAAAATTCATTTTCTTGATGTTTAAAAATATCCCATATACTCTATATACTTACCATATTGTTAGTAGAGCTGGTATCAGTATATCGTACGTTATGATTGATATGTTCTTTTTTTCATAGTGAAATTTTTAACATAATTATTTATAGAATATATTCACTTCGGTCCAGCTAATATTCACTTATATTCAAATAAATAAATAAAAACGAACAGCACCCTCATATCGACACCAAAGTTGATATTATATTATTATAAATGTTAATTTGTATTATAAGCTTATGAAAAGGGGTGTGTATATTCTTATGTTGTAATTCCGTATGTGTGGTTCGCATGACAAAAGATTTTTGTGCCAATTTACGAAAATATATCACTAAGGGGGTGAAAAGGGGTGGGTATGTTTTTACATTGTACTTATGTTTCAAAATGTTCAACAAAATCCATTTCGCACCCCATGGGCTACGGGGTGCAAATGCGGTGGGAAGTAAAAATTATTAAGAACGACCGATATTGGTATTGAATACATCAAGTTGGGGAGTTCTAAAGAGTATAGTGATACTCCCAAGGCAAATTATACCCACCACCATGAGGAATAAACACTCTTTGAGTAGAGGGCGAGAAGAGGATGAAATGTAAAATAATCGAAAATTACCGATATTAGTGTTGAGGTCATAGTTTTCAGGACCTCTGTAATTAGTGATGCAAACGATGACGCCTAAGCTTATGATTAGCTTCTATGCATCTCTAGCACCGCTTGAGACAAGAATGCAATGAGAAACTGATCGAAAATGACTTAAGTGACGAGTTTTCGGCTTCGTTGAACTGATACAGTGATATCCATATAGCGTGTGAATTTAAATTCACTCCCATAGGAAACAAATACATCCCTAGCATAAACTAATACATAGGGTTGGATTGTGTGACAATTAGAAATAATCGAAAAGGACCACATTGGAGTTGACTACATTATTTTTGGGGATGATGAATAAATAGTGTCATCCTAAGGGTCGCTTAAGTCGACGATCAACCTCCATACAAATATTCGTGTTGATATCATAGTGTTTCGGGTCGCTAATATAAAATATGACGCTCCAGTTGCTGTTTAAATTCACGATTTGCTCCATGAACCAAAACACCCCTAGGGAAAGGGAAACATAAGAAATATCGGAAATGGCATACATGAGACAAATTCACTGTGTTCAGGATCGCTTAGATAAATGATGTCATCTCTGACATCTGTCAGATCTAAATTCAGCCCCCATAGAGACAAAGAGAGGAATAGAAAAGAATTGAAAAGGGACGAACGTAAAATAACTGTTTCAAATTTTTATCTGTGGCAATACATTCCGTCAGCGGTAGATGTGGTGCAAACTAACAAACGCGTTTCTAAGTTTATTATATTTTTTGAACTTTTACGGTTTGAAAACAGATTTTTATCTCCTTTAAATGCACAAACAAAAGAATGCATAGCTGTAAAATTTGAATATGATAGAAAACGGGTGTCTGGTGATGATGTGGAAGATGTGCACAGGAAATTCGTAAGGGCAAATTGTAGGAGAGTCAAACTTGTTTTCATTTGAAAAAAAAACCAAATTGTAATACTAAAAAGTATAAAATAAAAACATTTTTAAAACAAATTTTTATGTAAAAAGTACTATACTAAAAAGTATTAAAAATAATTTTCCTAGAAACTAAAAAAAGGTATAAAATTGTTTCTTGCTAGATCCCTTGACACAGGTGCAAATACTTAGAAGATACATAAACGAAGATATTTTTAAAATGTGAAATATATATTTTAAGAGCTTGACGCGTCATGCGTCACAATTACTAATACTACTTTACAATTTTTAAAAAGTGACCTCGTATTTTTCTCTGATAACGTTCATAGAATAAGCAAGTCATATCGTCTCGTCTAGTAATGTTTTGGTGATAAGCGTATGTATAGCATTACTTTACATACTTGTGCACGTAGCGTGTTTAATTTATTTATTTTTTACAATATTTTCATTGTCTGTTTGTTCGAGTTGCCACACTGGTGCATACAGTGTTAAGAATTCATTCCATTTTGGGATAGTGATAAATTACACTTTCAAACTCCATTAAATATTCAGTCGTCCATGGTTAATGGGGAACTTTTGATGATAAATGTGTGATATACCCGGGCACAGTTCTGATTACTTTTTAAGTATTTATAGGGTAACATAATTTGGAAAAGTACATTATTCAAGGAAGTTAAAACGAGTTTTAATTAATTTACATTTTTCGGTCTGCGAAAAAGATAACGATTGTGAAATAGTAAATATTTTCTTAAAAATGTGTTCATACAAAAACTTGTAAAAAAATATTCGGAAAAATGTGGGTGGGATGTACGTGAATGAAGTTAGCAGTTAAGTAGAAACAAAGTATTCTTTCATTTGGAAAACCGGAACTGTAAGGCACCACGGTGGAATTAGGGATGCCGTTATAATTTGCATTATACGTTAGCATAGTGCGCCTTCGTGTGCGTGAGTCCAGGATTGGGGGTACCGAACGTGGACAGTAGTGCCAAGCAGTGCCAGGCAGAGCCCCGAAACCAGAGGCGAGGAGTATATATTAATGGTTAGTGGTGCGGGGGCGTGCTGACTGGGTCACGGGGACCCATGTGTTGTCCTCATTAGAGCATTAACATACATCACAGGCGCCAGTGATTGTCGCCACAACCGCCGCCTCCGCCCGCCGCCGTCGCCGCTGTTACCGTTGCAGTCGGCCGTTGCTGGAGTAACGGCCCACGGAGGTCCAAATGGGGTGGGCAGAAGGACGGCCTGGTTGCTTAGCGAAGGGAGGGGTTCAGAACCATGGGACGTGCTTGACGATGCCATGAGACGGCGAGGAGATAGAGGTACTGACTGGGGGTCGTCTGTGACCATTAGGAAAGACATTCACTATCATCACTCGCGTATTCGACGGGAGACTTCTAATTTAGAAGACCGTTACAAGAAAGCGTTCTTTCATTTTTCGCAATTCTTTATCATGTTTTATAAAAGTGTATTTCAAATAAAGAATATTTATTAAAAATTTTTAGTGAAGGATTCGGTTTATTCATTTTAATTTAAAATTCGCATTTTTTGTTTCTTTGAATATTAACTTATGTTAGTCTATAAGAACTTAGTGGCGATGACACTTCCTCACGTCAAACAATATGACTGTCAAACTCTTTTAAATTGTCTTTTGATTATGGATGTGAGGTATTAGTTTTGAATTAAGAAACGATTTAAAATAGGAACATCATGTCTTTCATCATTTTGAAAAGAAAAATTGAGAACAATGTGAACCACGAATGGCTGTTTCTCGGGATTTGAAAGGTTTTTTGCGTTATATATATTTATTTATATTCTTAATTTGTGTTTTTATGTATTTTTTTTAATTTATTTTACAATGTTGATATATTTCTGTTGATAATATTTTACTTGTTGAGCCGTGGTTTGCATGAAGTGGACAAATATTTAGTGTACTCCAGTTTAGAGTGCATCGTACACTACAAAAATGTAAATTGCACGAACACGAATTAGAGGCAAATCCTTAAATGGATTAAGAAATGTAATTTGCCCTAATATTTCATGTTATTATAATTTACTTTTTGTGAAAGTATTTTATCATAGCATACTAACACATAGATTTTTGTTCAAATAATTTTTTACTATATATTGATGTGCCTCTACATCAGTTTACAAGCTTTGTGAAATTTTCCAAAACTGGTTTATCTTACTATAGAAAAAACCACCCTTCTTTCTTTTCTTTTTGAAAATTATATAATTTTATTTTATTATACTCTTTTTCTAATATATTTTAAAATTTAAATGATATGAACATATGGAAGATATATATATATATATATATATATATATATATATATATATATATATATATATATATATATATATATATATATATATATATATATATATATATANGCTTGTAAACTGATGTAGAGGCACATCAATATATAGTAAAAAATTATTTGAACAAAAATCTATGTGTTTATATATATATATATATATATATAAACGCTTTATCCGTCGACGAGAACAACTGTACATTACAAAGCAAAACATGAAAATCACCCCATGACAAATGACGTGGGAGTGGCATCTCCCAAGTGCTTTAGATTTGCCATTCAAGAGCTATCATGGTATCAGGTAAAATGCAACCTGCTGCGCGTGTGTGGGACGACGTTTTGGGCGTCACGTAGATTCCATGTTGTGAAGGTAACAAAAGCATTCACTCCCTAATGAGTACATGGTTTATTAGAGTATTGATTAGCCTACATTTTCAAATTAATATCCATTTACAAATCAAGCAATTCCATAAAATATGAAACGTAGTTTATTATACCTAAAATTATACTTTATATTTTTGAGAATTTGTATGAAAAGTAATTGGTGTAGTGAAAATAAAAGGGGAAAAAATATTTTGACTAAATAACACGTTATGTTCGCAAAATTAATAAGAGCAAAAAATGATCAAAACTAATGTTAAAGTGAAAAGCTTGCTTTTCAATCGCTCCACTAACTTCAATCTTTAACAGAATACAAACCTCATAGGAATAACAACAAATGAATTGATTGATTAAGAATCGTGGTATAATATTTTATGATACAACTTGAATTCAACTTGTTTGAATACAACTTCACACGAGATGTTGAATTCGCAAGGAACAGATGTCTTTTTTTCTGACATTGCTTGCGGACATTTATTTTCGTGTCGACAAATCTTTTTTGTTTAGAGACAAAAACCAGTGTGTACATATCGTGGTGCACACTGACCGAAGTGACTTTCGAAGTAACTGATCATCATCGGTTATTGCAGTACAGTCTAAGACAACACTTGTGGTGTCAATGATGGTACTGCATCGCTTGATGAGGTTAGCAAGTGTGATGGTAGCGATGGTAACAATGAAATTGGAAGCGCGTTGACGCGCAATTAGAACGCAACCCGCATGACAAACGTCACCAAACGCCTCTCAGTTGCTCCACGCTATCACGCGTCTATCCCTGCTGATGTCACGATATGTGATTTACTCTCCACGAAATGTTTCCCTCTCTTATTCATTTCAAAAATGAAATTGAAAAAGACGATTAAAGTAAGATAATTGTTTATCGGATGAATCTAGTTACATTTTATTTTTGCAAATTTCCTTTGCGATATTTAGAGGAAAAATATCAGCGGAGTTGCGTGTAATTGAAATTGTCTAATTTGTGGTGATAAATTCAAGCAATAACCTTCGTCTCCCTTATTCCTGCATTTTATGTCTCTCCCCCTCTCCAAATTTCTATCTTTCTTTCTCTTCTTTTTTCCAAAAATGATGAGTATCGGTTCACGCAATCGACGATTGCTTTGGTGCTTCTGTTTCCCTCCTCCGTGGCTATCTCTGAAGGGGAGAGCTCTCGTGGAGCTAGGCGCTGTAGCGGATCGAAGACTGCATTCCACGCACGTCCCTCGCGGATGGGACACTCTTTCCGCGCAATTATTTCCTTTCGCCGGTTTCCTCCACTCTGAATCGATGTATGTCTCCACGCGATGGGCGACACTTGCTACTTCCTGCTTTTGTTACCACTTCTCGTCTTGTGGTCTGTGTGTTAAATATTAAACGCATTGTTCAACGCGCGGAATTTTATTGCCACTAAAACAGCCATACATTTTATGTATTTCGTCATTATTATGGATATACCTTCCCAAATATAAAGAAAAAATGGACAACTTTTATACGAATAACTTTCAAAAAATGTTTGAGATCATTTTACAAAAATATTTACTTTTTAGATTATATTTATTTTAGTTACATTTGATTTATATACAGAATTAATTTTCGAAGGCGCGTTTATCAATCATACTCTAGACTGAAATAGAATATTCGTTTCTTTTATAAGGTATATGTATGTATGTATATATATATATAATTAAATCATTACAATATAGTGAGTTCAAGAAAAGGATGTTATATATATATATATATATATATATATATATATATATATATATATATATATATATATATA
>NNCF01125921.1:1344936-1426138 GCA_002313205.1 Laupala kohalensis
CTTTTCTTGAACTCACTATATTGTAATGATTTAATTCATGTTCTATTGCATCTTACATTCGACCGTTTTGTTTGACCCTCAAGCTGATACGTGACGTATGACTCCACATTTTATTGTGTTGACATCGCATTTCATGGTCTCCTATCAAATTATCGAAACTAGGAATTTGAGAATGCGTGAAAAAATCAACTTACATCTTCTCAATGTATAATAATTCTAATATTTCATTCAAGTGTACGTATAAAACGAATATACGATTCAAATAAAAAAACGTCCTGAACAATTCACGTGAAGATGTAATCAAAAAGTCCAACCACGTTTCGCCCATAAAATTCTGAACGCTAATCCAAATTAATTTTATCTGTTGGCAAAAAGAGCGACGTGCTAATGTCAAAAAGTGAAGCGGTGCAGCGGGAGTGGTGGGGTTACTGCTGCTGCGGTCGCATGCTGATGCCCCCTCGTCCCCCTTCACCACGAGGCAGCGAACCCCTTGAGCGCCTAGAAGCGCGCGAGGCGGGGCAGGCGTACCGCAAGGTTTTTTGGTCGGAGCTCGCGTGACCCCTCCTCGCTTGCCTCCTGCCCCTCAGCCACGTAATGCTTGCTGTCGATTTCGTTTTTGCACCAGCGACTAATTACAAGCCTAACGAATCTGGCCTCTGCCATTTTCTGCTCGACTGGAGGGCGAGTAGAGCTTTATTGCCAAGAATTTCAGATTTATTGGATCTTTGTGAGGAATTGTTTCATTTTATATCTCTGTATGGGATGCATGAGAATACGATTGGAGATTAATGTGTTTTTCTTTTTTCTTTTGCCTCAATATTGTTTGGAATTTTACATTTTATAAATATACTAGACGAGTTCCTACGACTTCGCCCTTAACAGGTTTTGAATTATTTACGTAAATAATATTTCTTGAATCTCCGTTGATATCAATTGAAAATGATTGTGTAAATGTTTGTAAATATCTATTTAGAATGAAATATATTAAATATCAATATCTATTTAATAGGCAAAGCAATTCTGAATCAAAAGTCATGGTAAACAAAACAAAAACACTTCGACGTAGAAATAAGTTGGCAACAATATTTCTTGGAAAAGAAAGGACAATGAAGAGAGACTGTTGGCAATATATTTGCTGAGAATCTCCACAACGCTAAATTAATACAGTTTTTATATTGTTTTACAAAAGTAATAATCCGTTCAATCCAGTTACTAAAGCATATTATTAACCAGCAGCTATAAGCATATTTTGTTTGATACCTAATGCTGAAGCCCAAAAACAAATTTTTCTTTTAGAGAGTTATGATATTGTTTCAACAGTTGTTATATTTAAAAAAATCGTTCAAATGTTCAAACGTCGTTTTAACGGATGTACTGTGCCGGAAGTTAAGTAGATATCTCATAAAGTATATAATTCCTATTCTAGTTTTCTTCTAATGCAATACTTTTGTGTAACCTCTTTTTACTTACGTTAATTATTTTGACCATTATTTGGTATCATCTTACACCAATTGCACCATTATTGCCTTAGTTATCCCTATTTACATATTTGAGTGCTTTGTCTCCGTTTCCAAAATGTAGCTTTGTCTCCGTTTCCAAAATTTCCGTATTTATTTTTTTCTTCAGAACCGACCATTATAGAACAGTCAATGTATTAAGACAAAGTATTTATTCCAAACATAATGTTTCAACCATTAGTTTGGGTCATCTTCAGGTGAAACAATTTAAAAACATTTACAAATTTGGGAGCAGTTGCTCTCCATCTTAGAAAAATATTTAATGTTTCAAAGAACATCTAAACAAGAGATTATTAGTTCCGGAAGGCATTTTCCTGTTACTTACGTTTTCCTGTATTTGTTATGCAAGAATTAGAAAGGTTTCCTGGAATATAACAAAAACATTTTTGTTAATAGTGATATATTCCTATAAATGTTAATATGATCCAAAATAAAATGAAAAGTATTTTTGAAAACAATGCACTCTCGGTTTCTCAACATAGAAATGTAATTTAGAATGATAGCAAAGTCGGATGTTCGTTTTTCCGATCAGATTCTAGGATATTGCACTAATGATGTATCACCGCACGAAAGGGAAAATCGTATCAGAATTGTGAGTGAAATAGTTATTTGTCCATAAAAATATCGTAAAATTTATAATATGTAATTTTTGTTTTATCTTTGAATCTGTTGATAAAAGGAAATATACAATAATATTTTGTGTGAAAAAAAAATGCATTGATTCTGGGTGTTATACAGTACAGTGGGGGAAATGTGATTTTGTTGTTTGTTTTTTTTTCAATATTTTTACATATTGCTTCTCACTGCATTTGATTGGCGCGTCTTGTTGACTGCAAAGAAAGGTGAGCCCGTTGCTGCTGCTGGTGTTGCTGCGGAGGCGCGGCGCGGCGCGGCGCGGCGCCAGGTGCTGTTGGTGAGAGCAGGTGCCTCGCAGTCGGCGGCGGCCTCGGTGCTAACTCCGTCGTAAATCCCGACCCGCCTCTAAAGGGGGACGCTTCTTGTGATTGGCGCGGTTTGATTTATCCTCCGCAATCGCCTCGCGCCACTGCAAGCACCCGCTCGCCGCTTGTCTCGGCTGTTTCGCTTTCCAAGCTGTTGCTTCACACGAAAACACTTCGCCTTCTCAAAGAACGATGAGAATTTGTCCTTGCGTTTTGAGAGAACAGATTTGCACATTGCGTGAAACAAATGGTTTGGTTTTCGGATGGAGTTCAAATTTCTTCGAATATTAATTAAAGTGACAGGATATCTTTTCACACAACAAAATTTTACGTTTTAGGAAATGAAGTATTTTTTGTCATTGTTGGCGTAACGGTATTTACTTATTATTTAGCTTTAAATATTTTCATTTTTGAAAAGTTATGATATCGATATACTACATTCAGTATAAAAATATGTTCAGATGATTTGAGTGAAATTACTTCAATATTATTAGTCATAAAGCCTTTGCGAATATACCATTCGCTTCAGTGTTTTTTCTATTATTGGGGAGGAGATATGTATCATCAAATATATTTAGAAGGTTTGTTGTAAGTTTTCAAACTTATTCTCTGTGTTTAGTCCACCAACGACTGATACAAATTTAAGAAATATTTGATGTGGAATATTGAATGAGAAAGATTGTTGATACGACCAAAAAATTCAATTGAATGCATTACTTTGAATGCATCTCGACACCATTGTAAAACTTGGCAGAATAATTATTTTATTATGGGTTTGACCTTTCGAAATTAATTGACTGAGTCATAAAAACGCAAAATTCAAAGCAAATGAAAGAGTGAAATCTCTTTTTCCTATAGAACTCCAAGACATCATTAACCGTAACAAACAGTGTAGAGCACATCAATCGTGCAGATCGCATGCTTTCCCCAAGTCATTCGTCTTTCGCCCAAGTTGATTACTTAGCATACTTTAAACCGAGCATTAAATCACTTTTAAACGGAAAGCAAGCCGTTCCGAAGGGAAACAACAACGCATTCCTTTTCGCATTGAAGCGGCAAATGAACTGAACGCCCGCCCGCTCGCCCGCGTTTCCTCGTCACCAGCTTCTCTTGAGTGAAGCGTAGTAGCTATTTCTCTTGGCAAAGAAGGCGATGGCGGCGGCAGCGGGTTGCGCTCCCGTCCGCGCTCGGCTAACATTATGCAGCGACGAGGACTGGTGGAGGAAGGAGTTGCAGAGGTCGATTGCTTAGGGATGGAGCGAGGGTGAGGGCGGGGGCATGATGAGGCGAGGGTGGTGGTGACAGTGGTGACGTCGACGACGACCGTGGCGGCGCGGCGGCGACGTGGTGGTGCTGTAGCAGTCTGCGACTGGGGAAGCGTGTCAGCGGCGCAGCAGCCAACTTCCGTCTCGTGGGACGGCGAGTCCCCAGCGCCGCAGGGCCTTCCATCCCACGAACCTTCTTCCTCCCCCTCATCCTACTCCTCCAGTGTGGCAACACTCGCGACTTCTCCGCCGCCTCCGACGTCTTAGCAGATCCTTGCCCTTCCCTTCCTCCGAAACCTTAACCCGTTGCGCGTCAGAGGCCGACATGAGTTTGGTGGTGGGAGGGAGAGATGCGCCTTCGGTCGAGCGATGCGGGTCCTGGTATCTGGGCTCCTTGGCCTTCATTGCTGCTACCTCCGAACTCCGAAGGACTCCTGAGTGAGTCAGGGGCGAAGGGGGGGGGGAGATTCGCCCGCATCTCCACGCCGCCGTCGCAGCCACTGCGTCTCCTCCGGGGTACCAGGTGGTCACGCCCATCCGCCGCACTCGCACTCCTGCGGTACTTCCCACTCCCCCACTCTCCTCATGCACTCTTCAGGGAAACTTGCCCTTAGCTGCCATCCCCGCACCAAAAACCTTCACGCCACTACTCGCGTTCGCCGTACATTGATGCCAACCAAGCAAGCGCTGGTGCCTTGCGTGGCCGTTGAATAATTACTCGTGCATATTAAGGTCGAGGCCTGAGTATCCATGTGCAGGCACTGCACGACCCCGGGAGACGTGTCAGGGGAAGTGGAGGCACTACTCGGATGAAGCAGATGCGATGTAGGGGAACTAATCATACTTACGAACTTATTTACCACGTTCCTCTTCAGATTGTAGATATATGTTCCTGAAGTTATGGTGACATTTCACGTATTACATCATGAATTATGTTTATTTTTTCTTACTTCTTAAAGGAAAAAGTGGTTTTTGAGACGTGAGATCGTGACGTTTTAATGGCTGAAACCGTCTGTCTATAGCTCATTTCCAACTGCTGCCATTGCTTCCCTTCGCCATGTTGCGTCTGTGTTACGCAGAGTGCGCTGAATCTTTCTCATGGCAAGTCCCCAGAATACATGATCACCTATTTTATCGTAGATCCACGCCCATCCAACTTTTTTTTCTTCATCTCCTTCCCTTCATACCTTCCTGTGTACCTGTGCTGCATCGCTGACACGTAATCTTACTAACGTTATACAATTTCTTTGCTTTGTTATAATGCTTTTCATCTGATTTATGTCATTTTACTTTCTGCAGAGATCGATTCCATTACAAGAACTTATTACTTCCACTTGCAGTGTCTCGTTTTTGGAGCCGAGATTTAACATATACCTTTAATCTGAATCCGTATTTTTTACACTCGTATGTTTCTACTATCTCTATAGCTTCTAGCATGTGTCATAGATAAATCATGTGTCTTAACTCTGCATTGTCTTGAAAGTTATAAATAAAAAATCCTTGATAAAATACGAGGTTATCTGATTTTAATTTATAGGGAACATTAAATGAGATGGCTAATAGGAAAAATGTTCAAAACCGTATCAAGGTTTTGCCTCCCATTGTACATAAAAAGTATACTCACTTTAACCCTAGAATTTGATCTTTTTAGATGATTTATCTCAGTAAGAGAAATGACTGCCCCCCAACCTTTTTCTCTCTCTCCACTGTGGCCGCAGCGTTATCTGATGGAGGGCAAAGGTTGGGTCGATGACGTCGCACAGTGGCTGTGGCTGCGACGACAGCCGCGACTTGTGAAGGGTCGACCGACGACACGACGGCCGCTACTAGGACGCTGCGAATTTCCGGTTTCCGCGAAGTCGTCATCCTACCCTTCGCTCGACAGGAGGGTAATTTGACTGTGAATTCGCTCACCACCTATCCTCGTACTTTACGTCGTTGAGGTGTGTGGAGCGGCGACGCTACTCCAGTTTCGACGACGGCGACAATGCAGACAGAGGCGACGACGTTCCGAGTGACGAGAAAATCGTCGGATGTCAGCTCGAGCTTATCGGAGGTCCAACTGGCTGCTGTGGCTGGTGGTGGCACTAGTGGCGTTTGGATTGGAAGCGCAAGGGCGAATGGGTAAGGGTTGGGAGGAGAGGTATCGTGGGGGCGTGGTCGGACTCATTCCGCAATGCTACCACCCACGTTCTCCTTCCACCGTCTCCGTCCTTCCCTGCTCAGCACAGTTCGCGATACCATCACCAGATGGCGTAATTGCGGCGGGGCAGGGGAGACTTCACCACCGCCACATCTCCCCTTCGCACTTCACCGGTTCTCTACGGCCTCTGCCCGACCGACTCTTATCGTCACGGAATACTAAACAGTGACTACCCTCGCTAATGAATCACGCAATGACACCTCTCTATATTAATTTTTTTTAAACAGACTTAAACCACACTCCCATCAGATATATGGAGAGGATCTACTTTTTTAACGTAGGAAAATATCAGTTCACATCATTGTCTTATTATGAAGTATTTCAATAGCTTTTCATAAATAAATTGTTATGGAGTTGTTAAAAGAATACTTTTCCATAAAACAAATATTTTCAAAATTTATATTTTTAGAGTGATCGTGGCTCTAGCCTAACGTGGCTCTAGCCCAACGTGGGATTTCGATGACTATAGTACATTATTTTACATGTGTAATCATATACTGATAACAGTTAATTATTACTTAATAATAATTTTAAATAATTAGAGTTACTTAGAAAAAGAATCTTAAAACTGCTTCATTTTGTTTTTCATCATTGCCCCATGGTAAAGAAAAAAAAGTTTTTTTATTAATATAAATGAAAATACAATAACCAAACTACATAATCATAAAATGTTATCTATGCCTCAAATAATTGACCTGAACACAAACGATATATATTTTTTTATAATCGGATGGAATAATCGTGTGTTATATTAATCGTGTTTAAAACTCACATCCGTAGTATATATTGCCGAAGAAGGAAATGTATTTTTCTAACTAGATTCTTGGGAGCTAATATCGATGCGCCCGCCATTTCTTTATTACTGGAGCGTCTCTATCTGGTCTTGACTTTCCCATCCTTTTAACTCCTTAAAACTTAATAATCCTCTTCGTTCCTCATTGGAACGTCCCTGTGCGTTGGCCTCCTCCGTCGCTCAGTACGTTTGACGTCATCAACTTAACACTCGACGCTTTTCACTTAACTGCTAGCTCCGCAGCTTTTTCCCTCGACGAAGTGAAACAGGATAATTGAGAGCGAGATGTCGACTTGAAGATGAACGCCAGACCTTCGGAAGTCGGGTGAGGCGAGAGACTGAACAGAAAGAAAGAAACCGTTGTCTGCACTTCATTTCCCCTGCAAAATATCGCCTAAAATTCTGAGAAAACACTTCTTTAACAACAATTACCGAGGTAACATCAAATTCTTGGACTTCAATTTCCGTGCTCCAGTTTTCATTTTTATTAAACTTCAGTTTTCTTCCTATTTTTTAAACAGAAGAATTATAGTAATTACGTTTATAGAAAGTGCAAAGAATATTTATCAAACATGAGATCGTGAAAGCTAGATACTAAAGTCTGTTATTCTGAAAATATATTCTTTTTTCAGTTCTTAAATTCTTGTACGTTATCATTGCTTATTTGAGTCTTGTAGTCTGCTAAATTTTTACGAATATGAATGTGCTATTACATGATATTCGTTTTAAATCGTGAATACTGCAAGTAAAATTGTGAACTCGTATAATTCATTTCATAGATAGTAATATAATATTAAGTTCATTGTTACTATTATTTGGAACTTTAATTTTAACTTGTAGATTCAATCCTATTAACTGAATGTAAAAATTATTTAAAGTACATTTTGATTGCTGAACTCCTTATTTTCTTCATTTTTTACTATCAATTTGTAATCAAACTATAACTAAATTGTTCATGTACATATAATTTAACATGGAAAACTTTAATGTAAATATAATTTAATATAAAGAAGTCTTAGCATTTTCATAGTATCTTAAATGAGCTTTTCGAAAATAGGCTCCTATTCCAAATGTATTCAAACTAAACGTCAACAGCCAGGTGAAAATTGCGACGGACCGGGACTCGAACCCGGGACATTCTACACTGTCCGCAAATGTGCTATCCACTGCACCACCCAAGTCTGTATTCAACTTTCACCTGGCCTGATCCGGTGAGCTTGGGTCACATCCCTCGTCAGGAGATGAGTGACCGCAGGCGGCTCCAATGCTGGTAGCTCTTAAACCCGGTTTTCACGTACCTACGCGTCGGTTGCATATTTTAACTCACAACTTCCTGGTGGAAGTAGCATACGGATTTGGGTGTCAAGACGGGTAGTGCAGTAGATAGCAGAATAGCACATAAATCAGTGGCCAGAGTAGAAGGTCCAGGGTTCGAGTCCCGGTCCATCGCAATTGAAGATGAACGCTTATACGCTTCATTATGTATTTAATAAATGTTTTAATCAAAAATATATTTTGTATGATATCAACAAATGGCAATATAACTTCTGAAAATCTCGGTAGTTTTGCTTTTCTCTATCTACTGTCTTTCCCTGGAAAAGCCTCAGTATATTTTATCCACCTATTAACGAAAATAGTTCAATTTTTCCGTGTTGGTCAATGATATCAAATGTCTTTTACTTTACTTTTCAATTATCTTCGTTCTGTCGGCAAAATTTTAAAGGCGAAAATCCCCACGGAGGTACGTGTATCTACGTTCGTAATGATATTTTATCTTCTCCACTTACAGGCTACGAGAAATTCTGCGTAGATAGTGTGTTCGAATTTTCTGCAGTTAATCTGACCGACACCGGTATTGTTGTTTTGTGTATTTACAGACCTCCTCAATCAGATCTTGATATATTTTTTCGGAACTTCGAAATTGTTTTAAAACATATCACACATAAATCTACTAAATCTATCGTTATATGTGGCGATTTCAACATCGATTTCCTGAGTACATCCGACTCTGCACATTCACCAGTGATTCGATTCAAGAATCTTATCGACTCTTTCAACCTTATTACTACGATAAACGACCCCACTCGCCTCTCCGGCTCATCTGAAACATTGCTAGATCAAATTATAGTCAACAATGGAATCTCGTATCTCTCTGAAGTGTTTATCGCCGGATACAGTGATCACCTTGCTCAAGTATTGACTATTAATAATAAACTAAAACCGCTTAAAATCCTTTACAAATTTACAAGAGAGTTTAATGACATAAATAAATCCATATTTATAAATTATTTGCGTGAAGAAACATGGAAAGATGTTTACAATTGCCAAAACACCGACGACAAATTCAATGTATTTATCTCAATATTCCTAAAACATTACAACTCTAGCTTTCCCATAAAACGCAAGTTAATTAACACAAAGAAATACAATAGATGGATCACCCAAGAAATAAGAATTTCTGCAAAAAACAAACGCCGTTTATATTATCTTTCAAAACGCTATAACCAACCAGCCGAATTCCATAATTATTTTCGTAAATAGAAGACTATTCTTCGAAAAGTAGTCTATGCAGCTAAAGGAAAACGACAGGCATATACTAAAATCGAACAACCGGATGAAAGCCATGTGGAATGTTGTTAAAAATTACACATCAACTTCTGAAAACCGCGAAGAAAATGTTTCTTTACTAAACGATGGCAAAATCGTAACAAATCATCAGGATATCGCAAATTTGTTTAATTCTCAATTCTCAGAAGTTGGTAAAATAACGAACTCAATATATCCAAATCAATGTCTTCCAATTATATCCACCCACGTACCCAATTCTATGTTCACTTCCGAAACTAACGCCAATGAAGTCACGAGAATCATCAGATCATTAACCCTGGAACACCTAAGGTGAGCCTCCGAGACTCATTATGTTATATTTTCATTGCTATAAGCCGTAAATATGTTTGGTGGAATTTCATCATTTAGCTATTCTTGTATGAGCATATTTTGTGTGTATAAATGGTAAGCGCTAGAAATTTATTATGATTTTTCAACCCAAAACTTATTAAAATAAAATAATCGTACATTAACACTCGAGGTGTGCCTTTCAGACTCATTTCACTTTCTTTTTTTTTTTTTTTCAATTTTTTTTTCAAACAAATTTTCTACAGGCGTAGATGATATACCTGAGTTTATTGTTAAATTTTCGTCCCATGCTATATTAAATCCACTCATAAATATTTTTAATCGTTCTTTATCGGAAGGGGTGTTTCCTAAAATATTTAAGAGAGTTAAAGTTAAACCTTTACACAAGAAAGGAAACAATCGTAATATTGGAAATTACCGACCAATATCTCTACTACCCACTTTCTCAAAAATCCTAGAAAAAATGTTCTATTAGCGTCTTCTAGATTTTGTATAAAAAAATAACATACTCTCTGACGATCAACACGGTTTTAGGAAATCCTTTTCCACTACAAGCGCCATATTTTCCTTCTTAAACGATGTTACCACATCTCTAGACAGTGGAGAAAATCCTCAGGGTGTTTTTCTTGACTTATCCAAAGCATTCGATGTCATCGATCACGGAATTCTCCTTACCAAATTGCATTCTTTAGGCATTCGTGGACTTCCACATCAATGGCTAACTTCTTATTTAAAAGATAGATATCAACAAGTAGAAATATCCTATACTAAAAATAAAATACTTGAGCGTTGTCTTTCAGAAACAAAGCCACTTACTTGCGGAGTACCCCAAGGATCAATTCTCGGCCCTATACTCTTTTTATTGTATGTGAACGACATGTCATCATCCACATCAGATTGCAAAATGGTTCTTTTTGCTGATGACACTAATTTACTATGTAAACACGCCAATGCTCAAAAAGTTTTGTCTAACCTTTCGACTTGGTTCCATGCAAATCGTCTCATTGTAAACACAGACAAAACAGTGTCTATGTCATTTTACAATAGTAATACAAAATCTTTACCCCAGGTTTCACTTTCTTTAAACGGAACACAATTAAAAACTGTTACGAATACAAAATTCTTGGGTCTCCATATTCAAGACAACCTCAAATGGAATTGTCACATTGACAATCTTAATTCCCAATTAAGCAAATTGTGTTACGCATTCCGAATCTTAGTTAACGCAGTTAGTCCACGTATTTCCCGTTGCGTATATTTTGCAAACGTTTACTCCCATTTACGTTACGGCATTACCTTCTGGGGTAATTCCGGTCAGAGTATTCAAACTTTCAGAATTCAGAAGAGGATAGTTCGGATAATTTGTAAATCTCACCCCCGAAACTCTTGTAAACCTTTATTCAAGGAATTAAATATCTTAACACTTCCCTGCATTTATATTTATGCAAAGGTTTTGTTTGTTGAATTACTGAAGTGCCACTCTTGCTTCATACGAATCAGTCTCGTTCACGAACACAATACTCGCAATAGTAATAGTATTCATCGGCCTAGATTGTCAACCACTCTTTGCCAAAAAGGACCGCATCATTCGGGAATCGTTCTATATAATTCCCTGCCCAAGAATATAAAAGACTTTATGAAATTGAATCTCTTCAAATCCGCGGTTAAAAGCTACCTCGTGCACCAGTGCTTCTACAATGTAAAAGAATTTATTGATTTTAATAAAACTTAAATCCGTCTTGTACTTTGTCACGCCATTGCTGTAGCACTTTTTAAATAACTTATAACAATTTCAAAAACTATTTTCTTGCATGATTATGTTGCCGTATGGCTCATATTAATTTAGTTTTATGTGTACTCAACATTGGCACGTTTGTGTACATAAATTCTGTNTTGTGTACTCAATTTTGGCACGGTTGTGTTCATTAATTCTGTAGCCCCATCCTGGCTCGGGTTTTTCTCCGTTTTTCCTTCGGGTAGAGGCGGATTTCTCATACAGGTTCTCTAGGCTTTGTCTAGGGGCGTGTTTATTGTAACAATAAATCGTGAATTTAGTGTTATTTCAATTCTTATGATTTTTAAACACTATACTCAGAATAATCTATAGTTCGATAATAACTTGTATATGTAAATTTACCAACATATTTGCGTTAAATTACAAACATATGACATTATATAAGTTATATAAGTCGCAGCTAACTTTTTATCTTATCTAGGAACTTTTGCTGAAATTTTTGAATCCGCCTCTGCCTTAGGGTCCTTGATCGGAATTGATGGNGGAGAGTAAATTAGTTTATTGTCCTCCACGTGGTCAGAAGCAGTTTGTACTGTTTTTTGACAATAAATTTATTAATTTATTACTCTTATTCCGGGAACTTGTAATTGGATAGCATGGTGCAGGAAGCATTAACATGAGCATTAAACCCGAGAAAGACACATTGTTTGAACTTCCCATAATAAAATAAATTTCATTGTATAAACTTTTTGTCACGCATAAACCATATATACTCTTGAAATATGTTAGTGTGTGTTGAAATGAAAATTTTATTTTGAACGAAAATATGTATTTATCCTAACTCTCGCTACTAGCACAAATGAGAATGTTTTATCTTAAGTGTAAATGTTGGAACTATTTATTTTTACCCGTGTCAATTTCACACACAATTCGCGTTTATTGACACGCGTTCCCCGGTGACTGACAACGAAGTATCAGTGAAGTGACGCGCTGCGTGTCTCTCTCCTTTGATGTCCTTTCTCAGTATTTCCATTCTATTAATAAATAGAGTGTTTAAGAGAGATGGAATAGGGAGAAGTTGTGTGATCTGTTCGGAAATGTCTGTGATTCATACAACGCGATAAAAATTTCTCACTGAGAGGTTAATGATAACGATTAAAAGTGTTACTGTTTCACTAGAGGATGCGTATTGAATTACCACTTCAAAACCGACTTTACGAAATTGCAAATTTTTATGTATATTACGTAAGATAAAAAACATTTGCTTCGTGTTATATGTTAAGGAAATGACACATACGTTTTTATTTAGCCTGTTTTTTAAATTTCGTTTACTTTATTCTCGTTCATTTTTAAATTAATGACGTCTTCATTTCCTTCTCAGATAAAACTAATGTAGCGAAGATCATACACGTCCATGTTATTTAAAAATAACCATTACCGTCACATCGTTCTCGAGTTCTAGCTCATATTAATGGAACATCTCTCCAGGGAATGGAGTGCCGGGTGCTTTTCCCCGAAAACAAGCCGAGAGGGTACACACAAGCCTGGCATCAAAATAATAACAGGTGATCCAGGGAGCCAGGAAAATGACTGTGGCTTGTGGAAAGGGAGGGGGAAGGTGATGGGGGAAGTAGAGCTGCGGTTCTCGCGGAGTCGGTCGGTGATGGTCGCAGCGATGTTATCTGATGGTGAATTAATATAACCTCACACACGCGCGCGTGGAGCGGATTGCCTGCTCGTACACTCATCCCACTCACCTGTACCTCGTTTCCTTCACCCGTTTCCCATACCTCTGTCCTCAACAGTTATCCTCCTAGGGATGTTGTCTTCACCTTCGGCTGAACAGTTTTCTTTTCATTCCATCCTACCCTACATTCTTATCTTCTTTCTCATCAGCTTCTCTTCCCCTCTTCTGTTCTTACCATCTCTTGTTTCCTCCTATCCAATGTTAACACTCCGATCGCACCCAACAATTCCACACCCTTCTCGCCGCGTAACGGACGGTTGAGCGGTCGTGCGGTCTTCCTGTTAATCTGGCTGGCTTTCTGCGAGGCCGTTACCGCACCGTATTGTGTAATTACGGTGCTAACCGCTCCTCGCGCCCGTGGCGCCACCGCAGTCGAGGTGCGATGTTTTCGTCACGGCTGATTAATTTTCGGACCGTTTATGGGGCGAGTCTCGGACACGGCAAGGGCTTCCGGTGTTGCGGAGCCGCTGCCGCCAGCGGTCACTCTCGATGGAGGCCTCGTGTTCAAGCGCGAGATCGCTCGCTCCTCGACAGTGGGTGAATTGAATTATTTTGAGTCCTTCCCTGAAGTGTGTGTGCAGATGGATTAAGCTCATGAAGTGGTTGTGAACTTTGTTTCCAATTTGTGGAGATATTAATGGCTTTAGTTTCACTTGGTGATTCAAAATTAGTATCATCACATTGATAGTGAATTTACGTCATATTATAGAAGACATCTTTGTTACAACCATTTGTAATTCCCTGATTTATCTATTTTTGAATGCTTTTATTTTGAATAATCTCTGATTTCTTCAAATTATTGACATTAATTGCGTACAAAGTATTCAAATGAATTTGCTTGTTTGAAATACCACGCTCCCTTCATTTTCTCTAACCGTACACAGTTACCTCGAACCCACAAACTGAACTTAATATTTCTCTCCGCGTTATTAATGTTATTATATGTTATTACGAACTAACTTGAAAGATTCGGTGACAAAAAACTGAAGCATTTGCTGGCTATCCAATCCAGTTTGAACAGTGTGGGCACCGGGATGACCAGCACTTTGATTACGCGGCCATTATGCTACAATTGGTAATATCCGATAGCTTGTTCATATTGCATTTGTGGTTTGTTAATACATCGGCCACGGCGAGCGGACAGGCTGAGCGGTCGGGGGCCGGTGTAGCGGCGGAGTTGAGTTGGTGGGGCAAGGGTACAGAGCGGGGAAGGGCTAGAGGAGGCACGGCGTGTGGTGTCGTACTAACAAACGAGGAACCAGCTTTTCGAAATATATGCATAGCGCACGTAATTTTGCATATAAATTGGTGGGGCGGGGAGCGTGTGCGGTGCGGCCGCTCTGGGGTGCGGCCGCTTCGCGAATTGAGGGTGGGCGGTAGTTTGGGGGAGGACGGTTGGAGGATGGGGTGGTTGTGGTCGCATCCTGCACAGAATAGGAGCTTTTGATTAAAACGTCTACTTCTTTTTCTCCGATGCCTGCTCTTGTTTCGAGCCCTTTTCGCTGCGCTCTCTTAACGCGGTTTTGCGTTAATACGGCTCTGAAGAGAGGGTTCTGTGGTTATGGGCACGAGTTTTAGCTTCAGGATACAATCTGCGCCATCTTTATGGACTTAGCATTTAATGAATAGATATCTTGTGCACATACCATATTTAGAGATAATTATTTACGTAGATATTTAGTTAACCGGTCGTAAATATTCCACTGAACGTTCTGTGGTAGATCACAGCTGTTGAATTTCTTCAGAATAATCTTAAATTAATTTCGCCAGATTTAACTTGGAGTATTTGAATGACAAGTGACATAATCCTCTTCCTTAATTATGTAAAATAAACTCAGTTTTCACGAAATATATTTGATTTTTACTTGAATTAACCATTGATGAAACATTAAAATTATTCGAGAATAAAATTACGTATATGCAAACAGAAAATAGAATATTTTTTGTATTCAAAGTGCAACAAAGAGTATTTTTTAATATTTCATGTTGTCGATTTCCTCCTTTTACTATAATTAAAGAGAGTATCCTTAAAATACGGGAAGATTAAGCTCTTTCATTTATTTTAATAATAGGTCTTTCTAAAAAATAATTCCACTTAATTACTCATATAGTATTGTTATAAGAACTTATAAAGTACTTTCAGATTTTAACACAACGCGCAGCAAGGTATACGATCCTCGCCAATATCCATTGCTGTATGAAATGAACGTTAATCCATTACTAATGAGTTTTTTTTTTATATCTTGTAAGTCTTCTAGGAGGTTACTCCCTTATTTAAAGTTACATTCTATTTTGTTATAACAGAGTATTTATTTCATAGTTTTTCCGTATTACTTTTTATATACTTTTCTGTTTACAAACTATTTGTCAATTTTTGATTTAACTAGAAAATTACCAGTCGTAATCTCCTTGTTTGGTGATGAATGCAGAGAATTGATGGAAATAATAGACAAATCAAGAAGATCAAGTTGTTTTCCCGAAAACCTGTATAGTGGGATATCAGGATGTTTGGAGAAGGAAACTAAAAATTTATTCACAAAAGAATAAAGGACGGAGAAAATAAAGATGAGTTTGAACAAATATAGAACACGGTTAAGAGAGAAGTGAAGTTTAGGGCTCTAATGACCTAGATGTCGACGAGCCGTAAAGCCTCACAAAATAAAGCGAAGTGAAAAAGTGGAATAAAAGGTTTAAGAACATCAAAATTAAATACCATAGAAATATCATAGGTTTAAGAACATCAAAATTAAATACCATAGGTTTAAGAACATCAAAATGAAATACTTGAGTTGAGCTTCTCACACGTGAAGGCCAAGAAAAGTAATCATGACTGCCTATAAGGCAGTCAGAACCGTTAATACATGAAATAAATACATAATAAAATTTGAAAAGACTTTTACGTTACATTGTTACGGAGTACCATAACACACACACACACACAAGTTAAGAAGATGATATAATGACTAAAACTGGATAACTAACCTCAGTATGATGAAAACCCAAAATAAATTATACGTGGAGAATCTGCCGTTTGGAAATTATACATATCTAATATACAATAAATTTACATTAACGAAAATAACTTACAAATTGAATGAAAATATTTTAAAATAATAACCTTTCATATGAAAATTGCCAGTTCTTATTTTTGAAGTATTTGCTACAATCCAGTGTTCTATTTTTTAGAGAAAATATTATTTTGGTCTAACAGGTTTTTTGTTTGTTTATATTGTTTGATGAGTAATTCTTCAACATCAATGTTGTTACACAACAAAGCATATTTACTATTCATGGTCGTTGATGACATAAAAGCAAAATTGTATTTATGTTATAATAACCCAAGGTCTCATCTTATGTAACGTTTTTGATTTAGTGACGGTGTGTTTTGAGAGTATGAGAAACTACAGGAAACTACTTGGTTGTCACTCATTCCCCGTAAAGACTCCGGACTGCCTGCGTGACGGTATGGGTGAACGACCGAAGTGGGAGGAAGATGATGTCATGAAAAGGATGAAGTGGGAGGTAATGCGGAAGAGAGGTCGAGTATGATAAGGGCGGGGCTGACTTCGCTGGTGATGGGTGTGGCATGATTACCCAGGTAACATGCTGCTCCGTGACGGAGGACACCGTCGCCCGCAACGGGCGCATCCCACCATGCGATGCCTCCGAGACAGGTCGACGGCGACGTCGGCTGCGACGGCGGGCAACCCGTCGAGGTAGAGGCCATTAAACCATGCCATTGCAGGCTCTAGCGGCCGACACACACGCGCAGAACCTCTTAGGCAATTGCATTTCGCTGGCGATGGGGGTAGTAATGGAGATTCAAGTCGAGATGTATAAGGTCGATATTTTACCAACATGGTAATATTTTTTTATTTAACCATAGTAACAAGCTAATCAGGGAGGTTTTAAGACGCGATGGAAATGTCATTCATAAACACCGGTGTAGATTTTAGAACACATGCACGGCATACTGGGTCATCGGAGCGCGCAGTTGCCCTGACTATATGACATTGACCTAATCGTATATGCAGTTTAAGTGCATAGTGGTGCAGCTGATTGTGAGATGGGAAACAGAAAGCTCGTGGAATTGCCATACTCTGAAGATAAAAATCAGAAGATAGAACAGCAGTGACGTAATGATTCTAGTTCTATATGTGGAAGGTAGTTTGATCACTATTAATGTTATATAATGTGAGTTATTTTTATCTTTAACAGTGGTTCTTTGACAAAATAACTTAGGAGGGAAACCACATCACCATAACAATGTTTTAATTTAGTATTAGTAGCATACTCTGTATAAAGTTTTCTCAACATTCCAACGACTTCATTTTCAATGTAGTGGAAATGTATATGTAGTACATAAAGAAACATTTCTGTTCTTTTCTTCTTTAAAAAAAATTGTTTTGAAATGTGTATTCATTGCAAAATTAATCACAAAATAAAATATTTAACGTCTGTAATTTTGATATAACAATTATAACACTTCCTACGTAAAATAGGATGTGTTCGTAATATCTAACACACACGCTCCCAGAGTGACTTTGGTTTTTTAAATGGACGAGTAATAGTCGCAGCCGACTCGCGAGCGCAGATATCGCATCGGCAGTGGTAATGGCGATCAAGCAGGTGGCGTAGCACGAACCTACTCGAGCAACCTTGCCCGTCAACGCCCATCTGTCCATACTCATCACATCCTCTCCATTTATCACAGTCGTTTCGGTTGACGATGGCTTAGTGTCGTGTGGACACGCTGATGGCTATCGCAGGTGAATGTTTTACGGATAGTATCTCAAGGCGCACGTAGAAACTCGTTACAGCAACTTCGTAAAGCGCGAAAGGGAGCCAACACGTTGAAATATCCCCAAGAGCACACATCATTTATATCTCGTGAGCGCTGTATGTTTAATGAGAGTAATTATGGTGCAAGTAATTCATTATCGTTTTTTTATATAAGTCTGGAAATGAGACATTATCGCGCAATGTATTTATTATGATTACTTATTCCCTAGAAAGCTTAAACATGAATTATTCACATTAAGTCTTATCAAAATTAAACACTTATGTTTACTATTTACATTCCTGAATCCAGATAGTCTAGGATTGTGGTATGAGTTCGGTTGAAGATAAACAGTACGCTTTTGTGGTTCTTGTAATCAAGTTGTGGAACATGCGTGCAAGAGACTTGATTTTAGAAATAAAAATGATGAATTTCTTTCTTTCTTATTTAATTGAAAGTTGTATGATAATGATTTTTTGTGAAACTTTCTCATCAGGTTTATCCCTTGATTTTCTCATTACGACCGCAAACAATTTTTCTATCGTAGTTTCAGGAATAATTTTGAAGCTTTAGAGATTTTCAAACTCTTTCTCATCAATATTGAAGTGAATAATGTACTTAAAATGATTGAATACTTTTCTGTAAACTATTATTTGTTATGTACCGTTTACGAATCCATTTCTTTGCTTATTTATTAGTTTCAGAGATTTTTTTTTTTTACATTGTAGACTTACCAATAATTCAGTCTCTTGAAAGACACTTTATAATTATAAATCTATAATTTAAGTAAATATTCAATTCATAAATCTAGTTTTATTTCTTGATATAGCTTGGGATACTTTTGTGAGTGGGATAGCGGAATTTACCAATTGTATTAACCATACCGTAGCCTCGTCCTCCCGCATTGATCGCAATGTTTTGTAGAAATGTTGGATCAATTGTTCCAAGAATATGTATATTTTATGCTTTCATCATTTTCAGATTTGCTTATGATCTGTCCAAAACTCACCGGGCATCTATTTACATATAGTATAATTGATCACATAAGTATTTAGGACTGTGGTGTCGGAGTGTCGAGATTGTGTTGTTGTCTATTTGTGCGCTTGTCTATTACTATTAGCATTAAGCCCTTGAACAGTCTTTGGCAACGCTGCGTGCTGGCAATGACGACGGTGCACCGGTCATTCTTCAAGACGGTGATGGAATCCTGTAACCCCACACCACGATCACTACGCTGTATCCTATTCAGGTATATTTAATTTTCTTGAATCAAGTGACGTTCAGCAGAAATAGGTCTTATCTAGGAACCTGCTCGAGAATACCTATTTCAATCTCTAAAGTTGGAAAGTATGATGCTGTCTGCGCCTGTACCACACGTGAAATTTTTTTCTGTAAATGTGAATCTTTATCGGACCCTCTGTCACAGATGTCACATATTCATAAAATATTTTGGGCTAAGCGCTTATGCCATGTTCAAGCTCTGGAATATTCTCATGAGTCGGCACGACGTTCATTGTTCGTTCTCTCCTCAACTCAACGACAGCTTCTTTTGGACAAAAACAAAAGCGCCTCCTTACGGTCACGTGCTGCTTGTGGCGCGCCTACGAGAGGCTATTTTCAGGACTCATTTATAAAAAAACGGGTGCGTGACTTTTTCGCGTAAATAGAGATTTAGTATGACAAGGAGAGAAAGGAGGCACGGGAGGGTCAGCGCGGGTGCACGCGATGCCCGTTCCCCGACACAGTCTCTCCCCCTGACTCCTCCACAATCACCACCACCAGTAACATGTAGCATCACCTGTAAACATTCACTCATTATGTCGGGAAACAACGTTTGAAGTTGTGGTCCTCGACTGTTCCACTGATGTGGTTGCGAGATGAAGATTATGCCATCGTTAATGAAGCATCACGCAAAAAATGTATTTGCCGTAATGGGGTGTAATGAATTTATTTGATAACTAGTTTAAATTGCATGTGTGTAATCATAATTGAGATTTATTGAATTATGAACCAGTCACATGAATATCTTAAATTGCTAATGACATATACTGATATTTACTGATATTTCTTATTATGATGCAACTAATTTCCTAATATGTAAACTTCAGACATATCATCAAAGAGACTGAGACACCAAAGAGAAATTCATCAAAGCAATTTCGTTTCGTAGTGATGATATAATCATAATTTGAAAATGAAAAGGGGTTTACTATTGAAATAGATAATCAAAGTCTCCAGTCAAAGTAACTATTATAATGGCTTGTTTGCTCTTTCAAACCTCTTTCAAAGTTTATTCATCACAAAGATCATTTCAAAAAAATAGTATAATACGACCGAGGTCTGTGCGAAAAATATTATTGGTTAATGTTTCTTTATTATATAACTACACCATAATATAAATTAAATATATACGAAAGTTTTTTAATATTGTGAAAGGTTGGACAACCAAAATATTGAGAAATTTTCATTAAGAATACAAAAAAAGGAGAAAAAATATTTCAATATTCACATTTTGACATGCAGCATTCCAGAGAAATACTCGAAATATTGAGTAATGATGTAGCGTTTTATAAGAAAGTTGCTTCATTAATCACGAGGCCTCGTTTTGTGCTAACCAAAACTATCTGATGATTTGTTAGTAATACGTTTCACTCAATAACTTACAAGCAAATGTACTTTTTCAGAAAAAAATATGTTTTATCAAAGTTAAGTTACGTTTTCTCGTCTACTAATCTCGGCAATAGGCGAAAGATTTCATATTTGGGACTCCAACTATTCAAATTTATATTTCTCACTCACCAGTAATATCAGAAATTCCATTTTTGATTGCTAACAGCTGAAAGGTTGTTATCGCCTCATGATCCTTAAGGTGGTAAAGTGATGGCTATGACCAAAAGAGGTGGGAGGGCCAGTTTTCTGAAGTTGTATTTTAGATCCCTTGAAAAAGTCACCTAATTTGGGATACAGGGGGTCACAGACTGGGGTATCCCAAATTGCGGTTACCAGGTCGAAATTTATTTATCACAAATTAGGAGTCATCTAGTTTTGTATACCTTTTCTCCTAAACTGTGACCGAAACTTGAAACCAGAGAGAGAATGGTTTGGTACTTCCACGGTTTTGTTTTCTTCCTTAAAAATGACACAAATACTAGAATTTAGATTTTGAATGAATCAGTATGTTTTTTTCTACGCAGTTAAATTAGAATCATGACTTATGTAATATTTGGTAATTCAGTAAATCCTTAGTGTTATGATGGAAACAGTCTCATTAGAAAATTAATAATTAATAAATTATAAATTGTACATATCACTTAAGGTAGCCAATATCACATAAGATAGCATATGCCAATCAAATGAGGTAGCAAATATCACGTAACTAAGCATTACTGAGGTACATTGTGTAGGTACTCCTACCGAATAATAATATTTTATTTAATCAATCACTTCGAAAAAATTAAAAAGAACATGAGAAAAGGCCTATTAGTCTTTAGTACGGTATTTTTCTTACTAACTTTGAATATTATATTAGCTATCTTGGGCGATTACAGAAATTTATTGTCAAATAATAAATAGAGAAAAAAACATATTCACGGTTTACATAACATATAGTGATGTGGGTACCCAAAAATAGTAAGCAACTTTACTGAAAAATGATGGAAACATTAAATAAAATGAAATGTGGCAGGTCATTAATTTCCACAAATTATGATTATAATCTACCGATTATTTATTAGAATGTTTTAAGAAAATCTTGAAACTGTAAAGCATCTACAATCAATCAAAAAAGAATATTCCCTAGCAGAAGCAAATGTGAGATACCTTTATGTCCCAAATCAGAAGAACCAGCAATAAAACTCTTCTTTATTAACCTCCATCGACTTTGCATGTAATACCATAAAATGAATTGTAAATTATCGTATTTGACTGAAAAATAGCAAAATTAATCAATTACTTACCTCTGGACGCCAGGGAGTTCAACTGAGAAAACTTTTGAATGACTCAGCTCTTTGGTGAGGCGTCAACCAAACATGGCCGATCGTCACAAAATCTGTCGGCTGTCCCTCGAAGCCCCAAAAGACACTATTTCATTGATCAGCCGTCACATAGCTGCAATAGTATTAAAGGAACGAATGTGTCCCAAATTATGAGATGTCTTCAAATTAGGAATCTTTCCTTTAACGTGTGAAAAAAAAGTAGACAATTATTAGTTTTTATTAGATTCACTTTACATCGTTTGTACTTTTGCTTTGATCATCAGGTTTTATTACAAAATATAATTAAACACATTTCTTAATGTTATAACAATCTGTAAACTACATTTACATCACAATCCAAGTTAGAATATATTTTTTATAGTTTCAGACTATTAAGTTACATACTTTTTATAATTGTCCCGTGTCTCATAAAAACATTAATAATTTCTCTAATACCTCTCATAAAAAGTAATACTGAAGTACAAACACAAGGAATTAAAAATTATTTATAATTTGGCACATATTTTACCTTTCTCCATAAAAAAAGAAAATTAGTTTATTGTCCTCCGCGTGGTCATACGCAGTTTGTACTGCTTTTTTGACAATAAATTGAAACGTATATGATAAACGTTCGAGAGGAAATAAATATCTATGGTAATAGTGACAAATTTACAATAAATAGTCTTTGAATTCACAATAATACCTTCAATGGTTGCATAAAACATTGTAGTACTTGATTCTAGATATTTAGTGAATCGAAGTACTTCCGTAAATTAGTATTGTTAGTACTTTGCCGTAAAGAGTATTTGGAATACAGTATTCATTGAGTGACATCTAGATGTTTTTGTATCATTTCGTGATCCTTTCTATCGATGATATTTCAGAAAACATATTACATATTTCAATAAGCTCTATTTTCACTTCCTCTCCGGTATCCAGCGCCCTTTACCTAAGAGGGTGAGTACGACTGCGCGGGAAAGCACGCCAGCTGATCCCCGCAGAATTTGTTTGCCGCGAGGTGCACCTCGGCGTGCGCCCTCACCACTACTTGCGCTGTGTAAATATTAGTTCAAAATATAACCGGTATTGTGAATGGCACTGCGCAGTCAGCAGTGGAAAGGCTCTAGCACTGCCGATGGTGGTGGGAGTAACAGATGGGATGATGGGGGTTGGTGGTAGTGCTGGTTAAGGGAAGCAGTCGCAACGTCAGCATGTTGAAAGTCGGGGGATTACGACTGGCAAGGGAATTTCTGCGGAAAATGTGCAAGAGTACATGCATCTTTAAAATTCGCTGCGTACCCTTGTCTAACGTGCGCATATTTTGAGCCGCGTTTTTACGCCTGTTGAATAAGTGGTTGTGCGGAAAAATTATACGGATTACCGACTAGAAATGTATAAAGGAAATTTGTGAAAGTCGTAATCAAAATAATTTTTTCTGAGTTAGTTATTGTTCATCATCTGTTTTGTTATATTGTTAAACAATTTGAATTTACAAGTACTTTGTTGTTATTTTAAAAACTAGCTCAATTTTTTTCTAGTTTGAAGGGAATTCTTGTTGTGAATCCATATTATATTCAGTTTCTTACACAATCATAGGTGCAAAATTGATTTAACATATGATTATATCTGAATATATGTTAATTCATCAAACATGTTGGCTCTATCTGATAAACCATTTTATTCATTCTGTACTTCTAATATAAACATTCGACAGTATTTCCTTGAGTGATAACGATGTGTACTGCTCGTGAAATCTTTCATTTTGATTCACTTTAAATCGACCGGGTACTGGAGAAGAGCGTTGACTGTAGACGACGCTTGGCACCATGAAGCACCCCCGACGCGCCGGCGTCTACTGCTATAAAGTCTTTGTGTGTTTGTAACCAGTCGGGAGAGACTGAGGCAGGAGATGAGGACTGCTGTGGAGGGGCGGTACCGACTGTGATTCCCCTACTTTTCTCTCTTCCTCATCAAAGCTTAACATAATCAGTATCTTGGTGACATCGAGGTACCTATCCGCAACCTCTGTTAAAGTATACGTTACGTTATTATCGTTACCGCTTTGGCACCTTTGCCAGCATCCCATCTTTCTAGATTCGTCATCATCACAATTTCCGACACTTGCATCGATTCTTGCGTAACTTCAAAAATCATCGTTATCTTCGTCAATCTCTCCCGTGTCACAGGTACTTCCTCAGTTTTCAGTGTCAGAAACCTCATTCAGCACCACCACCTCGTCCATCGCAGTGACGCGACGCCTCCATCGTCCCTTTCTTTCCAGAGACTGTGTTGCCTTCCCTCTGAGTCGTAAATGCACCTAAGAGGGGATCCGGTGATTTCAACGCGAAACATATAAAGGCGTCGTAGGGTAAAAGCAACGCTCCCCTCCTCCTGGAGCGCACTCCGTATCTTCGTGTCGTCTCCGCCGTGACCGCCTCCGCGGCGCGCCAAAGAGGTCCCTCTGATACCCTGAATAGCGAAACAAAAGGGAATCACAGCCGTCCCGCGGAAACTTTACGTGCACGTTTCGTGGTTCCGAAATCTCCGATAAACCACGAGATTTTGTTTTATGTAACGCTCCTCGTGATAACGTCGTTACATTATTTTCTCGTAAACACAGTCCTTGTAAACACGATAAAAATCAACGATGGTGAAACGAAATCGCGACTAGTGGTTGGTGTAAGGTGAAAGTTACAAGAGTCAATAAATAATAAGAATATGCTAAAGGAAAAACTGGATCAATCCTCTTGAAAGATTATATGAAATTCTTTTGTTAATGGCTTGAATTGAACGTATGTGAATTACAGGTCCCAAACAGTATTGCAATATTTTAGAAGGCAAGCGTGCATCTATAAGACTGTGTATGATAACGATTTTCTCGCACGAACGCAGTATAAATACGACCTTTTCTGGTAAGGCATCATATGGAAAAGGGAGGGTCGAAAGTTGAGGAAATTTCAGAGTACGAGGAGTGCATTTTATGACTGCTCCATGATGTTAAATCCCCTTAAATTTATAAATCTTAAAGACTTGCCGTCTACTTGCAACTTGTTATTAGCAGGTTGAGGGCATATAGTTTACAGCAGCACTTAACTTGAAGAAATTTTACTTAGGATCTTCACTGAGTAATACGGGAAGATGAACAGATGGGCTTGAGTTTCTCGTTTGACATATCGACATAATTGTTCCATTTTTGTACAAACTCGTAAAATATATTAAAATATGTAGAACCTGTTTCACCAGCATATCTCCTCATGAAAGGGTAGCATGAAATAATCCAATTAATTTATTATGGTACCTGTCATATTAGTTATGGAAACATATTAATAACTATCAAAATCATTAATTTGTTTAAAATACGAATTTCCATGTATGAAGTCAGTCAAATTAAAACTCATAAGAAACATTTCTTTTAATATTGCCGAAAATATAGTTGATTATATTGATAAAATTATTTACCATAATAAAATAGTCATAAATTAGTATACTCGAGGAGAAAAGAGACACTTAACTTCCCTTAAGACTGTAAACGATCCTTCCAGTGTTTTAGATACGTACTCAAAATTTGAAAGCCGTGATAACCGTCCACTTAATCTGTCATAAATAATTCAGTTAGAGATTTTTAAATCTGAGACATTTTTCACCCACAAAAAGCGATAGAAAAATAGATACAACTCGCTAGTTCCAGAAGGAAAGAAAATAATAAATCGAGTATTTTCATTTACAATATGTATAAAAAAAGAACCAAACGTTTCAGTTATTTCAACAATTTCGTATGAGAAACACAAGTGAAATAAGCGTTCAAGAAGATGCTTGTCTAAAGGGACTACTATATACAGTTAGCCTACACCCGTTACTGCAAACGTTACTTGGAACTCATTAATACATCCTAACAAGATCAATGAATATATGGAGTTGTCTTGTAAATTATACTAATATAAAAGAATCTTTAAACTAATTTAACTATTAACAATAAGAACGGCGAATTGGAAAACGTTTCAGAAAATACATAATTTTTAAACTTGGAGAATTTTTCAAATTAACAGGTTGAGAAAAATGATCTAAAATATTTCGTAAACTGAAATAAAAGATATGATAATGATAAAATGCATAGGACGCCAGCAAACGCACTGCAGATATGAAAATACAGCATTTTCTGTCTACAACGAAATTACATTTACGTAACACTTTTTCGATATTTTTGTCACTTTACGATGCAGGTGGAGAAACGTATATGAGGAAGTGTGTGCAATGGTTTTGCACCACTAGTTTTTCTTTATTGTTCTTTATCACTACACTCTAGAATGAATTAATGGATTTTAATAGTCACGTAAATTAATTAAATGTGTTGATACTGATATAGTATTCAATCACAGCACTCGGTGTCTGCATTCTCCTACTCTTCTATATAGAGAATATTCTGAACATTGTAAAGGCGGAACTCGTGGTATATCCAAACCTGTTTGCTGTCCAACCCACTTCCATGTTTAATTTTACTAGATTCAATTAGTGTAATGCATTCAAATCTAGAAGACCAGTGGGCGGGTAAGGGTTGGGGATAGGTGGTCCCGCTTGCCCAGAATCTGGCCGATAAAATTGTTCGGTTAAATGCTTGAAGCACCGGTGTGCCACACTAATAACGCTTTATAGAAGCACTCTACCGGATAAACGAACAAATTTATTCATTTAAGTTGTGTTGTTCCGAGGGTCCGCTTTAACGTTCTTGGTCGTACATCACAAGCGCAGGAGGGGGTAGATGAGTTGCGGGGTAGGTCCGGCCCAAGCCCGTGTATTGTGCAAATATTTAAACGTGTCACACGATGTGCGTGGATTATAAGCGTACACGTGTTCCGCTCAAAAGTTACCCTCAAGTCTTGAGATTAACCTCTCGAGCAAGAGCGTAAAGAGAAGAATGTGGAATCTCTTGGGAATTTTTTATCTTGGGTATTGACATTGTATGGTGAGACGATGCGTTATGTAGTGATTAGTGCATCCACTTACTACCTCTGATGGTGGTAGTTCAAACCTCGAATGATTCAAGTTAAATATGTAATAGTGAAAAAAAGCAGGTCTTCAAGAGATTTTATCAGAGAGATGAGAATTGAAGGTGTAATCAGAATTAGGGAAGGAAGTAATCAGAACAGAGACAAAAAACATAATTTACCAGATTGACAGTATTAAGAAAATAAAGTATGAAATGAAAAGTTATCCTCTAGAATAACGCCATCCTCACTCTAAATAGTGATGGAATCCAACGGGTTGGCAGAGGAGTTGCCTCGACTAAAAGGACAAGATTCCAAACAAGACATGGATGTAGACGCAGACACGACGCGTTATAAACTAATGTAATAAATAAATAAATGTTCCCCCTTTCAAAATAAATGAAAAAGGCTGATTGGCTCCCTAGGAAACGTAGGATCAGACACTGAAGCGTGATAAATATGTTGTAATAACTCACAGAAAGGCCGAGGCACATACAGATTGATTGAGTATGAACAATATGCAGAGAAATGTTGTATTTTTTCCAAGTTGTATGATAATTCAAGTGCCAACAGGACACTCAAATATGACTCAGAATTTGAAAAAGTTTAAATTAATACGTTCAGGAGAGTGTTTGCGTGAAGATACTGTAAAAACTTTATCACATTTTATGGAGTTGTTAGATACGAACTTTTTATGGAGATAATTTAGATACTTGAAAATTCGAAGGTAACATATACCTTCTGTGGCAAAAGTAAGGACTGTTCAAAGATAGTGAAAGATACATTGACTTCAAATAAATGAAGGACTCAAGGCGGTTAGTAGATGACAAAATGGAGTATTGATGATGGTGTGAGGTGGATAATAATATAGGAAAAGGTATTTAGAAAGAAAGGGGAAAACAGGGGGAAATGAATGTCAGAAGAAGAATATTTGGCTTATGTGTAATGGAATTTTATTTCATTCAAACAAATATCAGTTTATAAAAGAGTGGTCAAATCGACAGTCAAAATCTCGTCTTCCAGAAACGACCCATTGAATGAGAAAAGGTGGGAAGGAAATTATTTGGGTACGTATAGAGGTACCTTTATTCAATTTGAGATTTTACATTTATCAAAAAAAGCAAGTTCTTGAACTCAAATTTTTTTGCACCTCTTTGAACAAACAAATGAAATGCACGTGATAGTTTTTAGTACTCGATAATTGCCTGTTTGCAACAATAAATTTTCAAAAGACTAGAAATCCATACTTAATCTATTTTACATATTGAACAAATATTTTTCTTGAAGTGAAAATTGCGTTGGTATGAAATATTTTATATTCCCTCTCAGAAGCCATGGATTTTTTGAAGGTAAGACAAAGTAGAATATAATGTAAGTTATAAATCTATTTTCTACAGGAAAATATTTTTTTCTCTTTTTTTATTCTAGATGGCAAAAAGTTATTTAAATATCTCATAAAACATAATCACTATTTGATTCATTCATCATTTCCACATGAACAATGCACAAATGTTTTACTTATAACTCTTATGATAATATTTCTTTATTTTAAATATAACACCCATTTAAACACATAGAATATTTACATATGTAACTGTAACCAAGTAATAAAGAAAAAATATGAGACGACATATATAAATAATGGGACATAATTTACTAATACATATTTACTTTCAAAGGAAATCTTGTAAACATGAGAATTCATTTTCCTACACGAAGTTCGTTAATCAACTTATTTATAATATTTAGTTAGTATTCAAGACGTTTATCAAGACAATTTAGAAATTCCTTCAACGTTTTTAAATCGTTCTCTGTGGGATATTCCCAAACATCATACTCTGTTCGCTTCCCCTCGCCTTGAATTCTCACAAAGCTTCCCTCTACCCCTTGCACTGAAGGCCTGCGCATCCGCATGTGTCAGGTGGGTCGGTAAGTGTGTTAATTGCTCCGGTGAGGCTGGTAGGCCGTCGATAGTTAACGTCCAAAGCTCACGTGTTATAACATATTCCCTTTTCAGAAAAGGGGTACGTTGTAGGCGGTCTGCTCGTCACTGCGCTCCGCCGTGGAGGCGGGAAGTGCGAAGGGTGAGTCTGGGCTTGTAAAGGGGAGCGGGGAACGAGAGTTGGCCAGCTGAACGGGTCTGCAGATTAGTCGTTTTGTATAGGTGCATCCGAGCGTCATTGCTCTGGGAGACCCGGCTTTTGTACGTCGCCATCCGCCCCGCGTGTGCGCGCCCTGGCGCCGTATCTACGGACATGAAAGAGGAACAGACTGTCGAGTTCCCCACTCGACCACCCTGAAACCCCCTTTCTCATAACCATTCCCCGCCACCTCTCACACTCTGGAGCTGCTACTGCTGTGAGCCGCCCGCCCGCCCGCCTACGCAATCGTCGCACTACGTCACAGTTCTTCTCTCCCATCCCACTTGTCTGCGCAGCCGCCCCAGAGAGATAATTATATTATAAAGGGGAAGAACTAACTAGCCTCGCTACTACCGACATTGCGTGAATTGTACAAGTACCAGTCAAATTCTTGCGAATATGAATGAAAGGAAAGTTGGTGCCCGTTTGACTCATGCTGGAAGTAATGACCTTTCTTCATTTCCAATGTATATGTATACGTAAATAAATACAACTGAGTTTATTCGTCTGCATATGACTATTTCCGACGGGTAGCGCACAGATGTAAAGGTGAAGAGCAAATGTGGAAAAAGGAAACCTCAAACTTAACTTCGATTATAGTTATACCGTAACTAACGAAATTCACTTTATTAATGGTTAAAGCGTTGGTTTGTTGATCGTTTAACGAAAGTTAAAGTAAACCGTCAAAAATTAATTGAATATTTTAAATGTTAAATCAGTTAAATAGTCGAGAATTCTTAATTTGTCTAACACGTGCCGTGTCATATTGGTGGGTATCATATGGGCCGTAAGAGTAGGCATATAAAACAGAATTAATATTTATGGTATTTCTTGTGTATTGTATGTGAAGTTGCAAGACAATATATTCCTTATACGATATCATATTACACGTTCCCCTTCATGTAGATCAAAGGTGCATGCTCCCTTATATGAACATTAAATTAAAATCTTCATCAGAAAGTGTTAAAAGTTTATCTCACCAATTACATTTACATTGAAAACCATCAAACGCTACGATTATGAATTATTTAATATATTAAGAAGTTACGTTCTGTCGTAAAAATGACAAAACCATTGAACGCAAATACAGCAAGATAACTAAATAAAACTGTTTAAAAGTTATAATTTGTTCTACACGGGTTCGTTTACTCATGATAATACTTTTGTTCTTATTCACAATTCTTACTTTCACAATCTTTTCTTCATGATATTTGTCTTCCAGGTTTTACTCAACCTTTGCGAAAACAATTGATAACAAAATGTTTGAATTTTTGTATTATGATGTTCATCATATCTTACTTTTATGCTGGCATCGTAAACTAATAGCCTACATCCAAGTAGAGGCAATAATACGTTACTTACTTCATAATGCTAAATCAGTTGCTTCAGTGAATCATAAAAGTAATGCTGCCCGGTTTTACCCCACTCTCCCCCACCACATTTGAATCCCACTGAGAAACTTTACTGTTTTGAATTCAATTTTATTGACATCGTAATGACCTTCATGAGACATTAGTGCTGCTTTTGATACTTATTATGTTCTTGCCAGAACGTGACAGCTCCAATCCCTTTAATATTGTGGCTGAAATCAAGATGAATGATATGGTATATTTAATTTAGTATTCCTTTTTATATAACCTTTATACAAGAGTAAAATGTTCTATTTTGTTCAATTATTTTTTTCGTTCTCTTGTTTAATAAAACATTCTGACTCAATGAAATGTTGAAATGAGAACTATTTACGCCATTCATTAGTGAATCGTTGATATGTCTTGTAGGAATACGGATTTAAGGATTAAGATATATTTCTATATTAATTATGTAGTATTAAAATTATATTAGGTGCAACACATTGGAGAGTAATATTGACACAATTCAATTAAGATAATTTAACCATTTGATAAAGGTAAAATCCGTGTATTCAATTTTCTAGGCACTACGAAGTTATTTCTCAGATTCTTATTATTCGAAAATATCGCTTATAAATAACTGTTATATACAATTATTAAAACTAACATGTACATTTCTTCAAATTTATCCTATGTAGTTGAAACAAAGTGTGACGATATGACGTAAAATGTTGCTAGTAATCAATAAAGCCATTCGAAATATTTGATCCTCTCATGATGACGCAACTCGCCAATTGCATGATGTTATGATGCTCGACCATGGATCAAATGACAATGGATTTTGAATAAATTAAGTATTGCAAACATAAAGTTTAAAGTTGTATTTACATTTATGAAGTTTTCATTTATATGTAATAAAGTTTGAAATAAACAATGTTTATACAACTGTCGTTACGTAGAAACAAAAATTGTGCCTTACAGACACGACTTAATTTTTCAAATGTCTGTCTTAAATATTGAAATTCTTGCAATCAAATTTTTAAAAGTGTCGTGCCTGCCAGACCAAAATTACACTCTTATCTGTGCTTACCGTTTGCTTCAGTGTGCAAACTAGACAATTGACATATTTAATTGAATGCTCTCCTTCAAAGATAAAAAAAATTAAAGATTTCTTTTGAAAGTCAAGTCGGTTCTCTGATTCATGCATTTATTTCTGAGTAACAAATTATTTTATTCTATAATAACCAATATACTTTGAGTTTGAAATAAAAGAAATGTAAATAATACTGAGAATTGTGTTACAATGAATTATTCTTTAGAACGTGATCACATAATGGATTAGGGGAATATAAAAATTTTGGACAAAGAAAATAATTATTAAAAATATGATTATAGGAAATGCTATACATTAAAGGTAATCAGTCACAATTCAAGATCAAACACCGAAAATGTATCAAATATTATAATTTTTGCTGTAATCATGTTTGGTTTTCGTTCAATGTCGATTCTTATAACTAGTAGTCAAAATTTTAAGTTCAGTAAACTTTTTAGTTGATAAATTTAATTGATACCCGACGAAGACTCAAATAGGAATCAAAATGTTGCGAGATGAATAAATATAAAATATTTCTATAAATGGGCATTTTGGATTTCCACTAATTATTTTTTTAAAATATACATTATGATCTTATTTGCCGAGACCCTATATGATATGTATTTTGGTATTTAAGTGTACTTAGCATCAATGGAAAGTGGAACACTACATGAATTTTTTCCTCTCGGTTAACAATCAAAAATACATTAAAAATTTTGCACATAAATATTTTAAAATGAAAACTGTTGAACATCATAGTATGAAATCCATACTAGATAAATGTTTTAGAATAGGACAATTGCGAAGATTTCCCAGACATACTAACAAGAGAGTACAAAAAAGCGTGCACACGGTATCATGAAAGCTATAATTGGAATTTCCCAATTTTTCAGTTTTTAGTTTTGAGGAGAAAGAAAAGAAATAAACTTAATAATAAACAAAATAAAGTGGAAGGAAACAACTATCGAATACTTGCTTCTTAAGGTAAATAATCATAACCTAGGACACATTTCATGAACTAAAAGCAATTTCAATTTAATTTGTATGTTAAAACAAATTGTGAAAGGAATAGTACGTATTAAAACGTACGTGTTTGTAAATAACTGTTAAAATTATAATCTCGTTCCTCTCCAGAAATTAATATTTGTAATGATGCATGTATGAAAATTTACTACAAATGTCGGGGGAAAAAGTGAAATTTACAAAATATTATCTTTTCAGTATAAAATTAAGGAATTATTATGATTGTTGACATAAATTCACAGTATTTTCATACGTTTTGTGACAACTTTTAACTCTGTAAACTAACGACCAGCATAGCGTGCAAGATATTTGTTCGGGATTTTGAAGTAGGAGAATCACCTCCAACATGAGTACTGAAATCTGAGAATAAAATTCTATTAAAACTTTCAAAGAAACATTCATATTTAATTATTCTCGGAAATAAATGGGACTGCGGCACATCACGGAAGTTTCCTATCGATTTTATGTAGACTACAATGTTGTTGAATTAATAAGTCTTCCGCTCACAATTCTGTTTACATTTATTCGTTTCTTATTTTGTTAATGGTGGGAATCACTCCCATGCATGTTCTACCTCTCAGAGAAAGTTTTGTGGCAACTGTTTCTAGTAGAACTGGAGAATATAATTGTCCTCGTCGCCGTTACAAGCACGAAATGGCAAGTGGTCACGCTTTCCACCACACGATTCCCCTCGCTTTATTTGCAAAACCTGTTGTAATATGTTCATTGTATGTTTTTCAGAGTTTCAATAGTTCAGTTAACTGGTTAAGTGACTTCAAACTGACTTATCAAGTCTGTCAAACATATTTATTTTAATTCTAATTGTTTAAATTAATAGGACCTCTCAGATCAGATCAAGGAGTAGTTAATATCTTTCTATACGGCTTTAGTACTAGCAGACTCTACCTGGTTTCGCAAGTTTTTTTTTATTGTGATGGTACAGTCTACCCTTCCTATATTTAAGCATAGACAAAATTAGGAAGTTTATAATCATATATTGTAATAATATCATTTATCCGATAATTCTAGAAAATGAAACAACATTATATTACATTTATTTACACTCAGAACAAAAACCATGAATGTGTACAGAAGTAAGGTAAGAAAGAATCGAGTGATGTAGCAGAATCATCCAGCATTGAAATGTTAGCTAATGTTGGCTAGAGACATTACTCGTGTTTAGATAAAGTGGAAAAATACTTTTTTTACTATTAATAATGGCTTTTGGCATCTTTTCACTTCATAGCAGTATGTTTTGTTTTTATCTCATGTTTTCAACTCATTATTGTTTACATAATAAAATGTCCACATTATTTTGCATTGAGTGCGTTATTAAAGAGCTAGAATCAGAAGACTACATAAACATATTTTAGAAACTTAAGACGGAAACTGATAATTAAATTAGTGTGCATTTAAATTTAACATTATACTTAGGGATCAGGATAAAAACTCAATATCTTTTTTACTAATTTTGTCGAAAGTTTTGAAGGGAAATATTAAAATGTAATAGCGAAATCAATTGAGGTTTCTAAATAAAAATTCCATCTATAATATTTGTGGAATTGATTTATACTCCCACTGTTACGTGAGAAGCACGTTAGCCTGATAACCGGAGACTCAAGAAGGAGATTTAGAGACTTCCATGTGGATCCATTGGGCAGGCTGCGAAGAACTTCTTTGACGTAACTTGTCTGTATTTGAAGTTAGGAAGTTCGTTCCTCGACCTCAATAGTTCCCGTGAAGAGTGTGCTAGTGGTGTTCCCGCATTTCTTTGCCATAATCTCGCGCGGAGGGTGCCTATACTCACGTAGCATCCCGTCCCTCCCCCTCCCTTTTCATTCCCGTCGTTTGCCTCTCCTCTTCCCGACCCCGCGACGCGGCGCACAGCGGAGGCGCTGTTTAAATATTCATTAAATCAAACTGGTGCCTTTGTGAGCTCATACAGGCGGCCCTTCCCATGTATTAACCACCTCCCACTCCGTCGTGAAACAATATAGAAGATTCCTGCACGCCTTTCCCCGCTTCATTCCCCGACTGCTCGGTCCCCGCCTTCCCTCACGCTGCGACCCCGCCTCCACTCCACGCCTTGCAGGGCACTCGCTTGGCGCCACAAAGGGAATATTTAATAATTTTCCTCTGACTCGTCGTAACTTGGCCTCGCTCGGCTTAGAAGAAGTAGAAGAAAAGTTTGGTTTGAGAAAAAATGAGGAGAAACAAGACTAAAAAACAATTTGAAACATACGCAAAATTAAATAAGTTTTTTTTTTCTAGAAGTGTCCTCGATGGGAAATTTCTAACTTAAAAGAATACTTCTTCGGGAGCTACGTGTCTTTTTGATCACGAAGCATATGGAATGATACTCAAGAATGTTTTATTTTATGACCGTAGTTCAACATTGTACTAAGATACATCAAAACAACGAAATATTATAAGTCTATCACTATGGTACTGGTAATTTAAGAACACATAAATGAGAAGAGCATATAACATGTTACAACATAAGTTATAATTTTGTTTCATTGAAGTATAATATTATTTTACTCCAACCATCATTGAAAACCATCGGAGATATTGACATTTTATTTTAGTAAGCATAGTAACTCCATTCTTAAGTTCCCGAAAAATAAGGAAGAATTTTGAATTAAATAATGCACAAAACTCGATGTAATAATAATTTCCATCTCCCCATGAATTCACAATAGAATTTAATTACATTGAAACACTAGCATCAAAACTTAAAAAGTCGATAGTATGATAGTGAAATTATGGATTGGTTGTGATTTTATTACTAGCTTAAACTCATAAAGTTCTCCTGGTTCCTGAATTTCTGCGAGTCAGATATATGTACTTATTTAAAAGTAATATTAAAAACGAAAATATAGTTGAAAATGATTTATTTTCCATTTTTGACGAATGTATTTTTTTTACCATTTAAATATACATTTAAATTAATTTTCTTTTTCATATACTACATCGCTTCCTTCCTGCAATTAAAATATATATATTTCAAGGCATCTTTGCTTGTAAAAAGACGTGATTGCGAAAGCTAACAGGTGTGAGGCGCAACGTGGCAGGAGTCAGTTTTCTGGTGGGAAGCGTGCGTTCATGAACGGTCGCAGTGCGGAGGAAATAGTTCGCTTCCTAAACCTCTTTGAATCCCCTACGCCTTTGAAACGGCGATTGGGTGGCAATAGGAAAATCTCACGTGGATCCGGAACGCGCAACGCCATCGCCCGGGGTGAGGAGCTCGCGCGTAACACGCTTGGCTGGGCGGGACATGGTGTGAAACAGGAAGGAGGAAGAATCCGATATCCGTGTTGTCACGTCCTGTCCTCGGTGTCGTTTCTCGAAGTCCGTGCACATGGGAATAGTTCTTTTACGTGGTTCTTGAGTTGTTTGCTCATATGCTTACAAGTCTCCTCTTACGAATGTTTATATACGAATAAACATTGTGTTTAATTATTCTCTGTCCAGATTATGATATTCTGAGCAATTCCTTGACCATTATTCCTCTATATCTCCTCACATTCATCTTTATCCAATCCGTGCTATTATTATTTTTTTACTAAATGTTCACTGTGCTTCTCTGTGACCATATACTTTGGAGTTCTGTACTATCTACCACGTCTACCTCTGTCTACAATTCTTTCGTTCACCTCTCAATGATCTTACTGTGTTATTCTTCTATCACTTCTTAGCAATTGTTACAAATTGTCTTCGTATCATCATACCAGTACTTCCTTCAATACTGTAATAGCACTTTGTCCTTCTTCAGCGCCCTCGTTGAGACCCCATTCCTAACAATTTCTCTCTCTTCACCCACACACCCAACCCTCGTCACTTCTACCTCCCACAGCAACCCTTCAAAGTGCCCCTTCCGAAAACATTCTCGGAGGAATCCAATTTAACTTGCAGGCCGCTGCCGCCGAATGCAAGGGGCCAACTTCGGCTTCACCTGCGACGCCCCACCGACGGAGATTGGTCCTCGGGTCGCCTTCACCATACCCCACTCGCGACCCTTCCCCCAAGGTTTTCATCCCCTCTCTCTCACTTCCTTCATTTCTTCACCTTCATCTTCAGTCTTCCTCTAGTCTGACTCTCACCTTGTGGACTTCGTCTCTTGGAAATGTTTACGAGAATCTCCTCCCAACTTGTAACTTCTACTATTGTCATCTTGCGGGAAAAGGAACCGGAATTGCTCGAGGTGTTTAAGTAATGGAGAGATCAACTAAAGATAAAATGCGAGGTATGCAGACAAGATGAAGGAGGCTGGTGGCTTGACAACGCACGAAGGTGTGAAGAAGTGCGATATTACTTTGACTTAAGTTTTGTGCGTACCAAGTGTGGACTGTTCTCGTAAAACCCTTAACGCCGCACAGCTACTTTGGCGAGGGTAGGGATTTTATGGTATAAAAATGAAACTGTGCTAGTATGTTTTCATGTTCTTATTTGTTTCGCTAATATTGCCTTTACAGCAAAATTAAACATAATAAATGCTTTGTCATACTAGAATTAATAAAATGAATAAACAAGATCCAAACAATTATTTGCATTTCTGTCTGCTATTATTTAATATTCACAGTTTATATTGACAAATTTATAAACACACCATATTTATCCATAATAAATAACAAATTGCCCACTGAATTCTAAAGCTTGCTTGCATGTTTTTCATTGAATAATAAATGCCTCATGTCACAAAACTTCCGTTATCTACGTTAAATAATGAATTTTGTTGCCGTGACCTCTTGCTTATGGTGGCATAATTGATGAAAATTCTCTGTTCATAAATTCCACTCTTGTTAGTATTGTCGTTCATATTTCATAAATCAAAGAATTAACCAAATATTTTATCTGTACTACAAATATATAGCAACTTATTGTCCTTTTGTAGTTAGATAGATCTTTTGAAATTGAGAGACATTTAGAATAATTGAAAAATTATTTTGACATTTTAAAAATATATCTCATATTTTACGAGTCACAACAAAATCACACTAGAACTCGTTTACTACATACATTAAATGGCTAAAACATAAAATATATAAAACTGAATTCCTTTTCAACATATTTTGAAGTACTATCTCTTCTGTAATAAAATATTTTAGTGTCACTAATGAAAAGAAAATATTACCTAATTCAATTTATTGGTACAACTATCTTCAAAATAATGGAATGAATAAAACCAGGTTCATAATTGTTATAACTATAAAATTCATATAAACACCTTTCAATCGTACGTGAAAAATTAGATCAATAATATTCAATGCTCAGTGTCTCATTGATCGGATATCAAGATATAGAACTTGGTTACACTCCACAATGTGTTTATTGCAAATTTTTGATGGGACACAACTTTTCTACACTGTTTGAGACCCTCTTCATTTAGATCAAATAATGAACATAGCAAAATATGTTATCCAACTCAAGTCGTACAATGTATTTAACTATTATAGAGTCAGAACACACCAATACTTCAAAAGTTCCTTAACGTTTTGATTGTATATAATTAATAGTAGGCAAAAATACATTCAGTATGCCTGAAATACATCTTGTCTAAAATTAATTCAAATATTTATGCATAATCCTAATCTTTTGTGTTTATATACGCGTAGAACCGTGCGTGTATTTAGCAACTATCAATATTCGGTACCTAAATCGTGATCTTCAAACATATATATCATTCTATTCTTATCTATTTCCACTCTCTTGGTAAGACAACAATACACTTTTGGTACCCATATGTAATGAAAGACTGATTGAAAGCGTATTGCACCGTCAGTTCTATTGTATCCGAGTTAGATAGAGAGCTATTTTTCTTCTGGAACACAATATATAAAAAATATGTCTTGTGCATTGACAACGACAGCAAATGTTAACGTATTATTTCCGAGCGGCTGGCAACATTTTCGTCACATTTTTCATGCGATTCAGCGAGATCAGCAGGCGGCGACGAGCAAAGCATGTCGTGACTGTGTCATCTATCACCGTTTATCTGGCACTGCTTGTGCCACCACGGTGGCCCGTACAACCGCCCCTGCGTACACCATTACCCATCCCATATACCCCGTTACACCTATTTCCCCGATGGCAGTACTGCCTACCCCGAGTTTCCACAATGGGGGCGCATCGCTTCGAATCTGCGCCACCGACAGTGTTTTGTCTCTGGATCAATGAGCAAATATTTGATTGCGTAATTCTACACGATTTTTTTAAGGTTCCATTTATTTTAAAATAATTCAATATGAAGTGTAAAGATTTATTTCCTTTTACATCCAGCATAACTTTTATTTATCATTCAAGGAAAGCAGATCGTTGAGATCAAGAGAAAGGTATACATGCTGAAAATAATCATTTACTTTTAATAAGATTTTCATTGATTCTCTATAAATGTCCTAAAGAGAACGCCTGCATCTATATTCATGCAATGATATCAATGTAATCTAACATTATAAAACAATTGTCCGTTTTCTTTTACTCTTTTAAAAAAGACTGCATGATCGTCATCTGTCTTCTATCTAAAGTATGAGTCCCTTATTGATATAATTTATTATATTCAGATGGTTCTAATTTCGGTATTTCTAGAAAATAATAACTTTATCGAAACATATTCGGAGAGCCATTATATTTAGCAAATATCAAGATAATCCACTACATTTTAAAATTTCTAAATAAAATATTGTTCAACAGACATTTGAAGTAAAGTATTACGATAATTCTGAAACTGATAAGAATGTGCCAAATTTCTTTCACATACTTCTCACTTCGGATATTAAAATTTCCTTATCATGAAAAATTAAGGTCATGCTAAAATTTCTCTTTGTTATGATGTTATATAAACCGGTAATTAGACAGCACCTATTGAGCATATTTAATCCCTCAGCAAGCACTTAAATTTTTCATTCAAAATTTTAAAAAACATCATTCCTAAAAATCTAATCCTATTTTGCCCTTAGATTACACCATAGTCCATCTGGCAATGTTGCTCAAAATCTTCGAAAAAATCAAAGAAGATCAGATAATTGAATACGTTACTACCCATAATATTCGTGATCCGCTTCAACAAGGATTTACATCAGGCTACAGTACTCGGACTGCGTCGATTAAGCTTCTTGATGATATAATTTAGGTTTTTGTAGGAGGCTTTTAACAGCAGTTCTATTCTTTTACTTTAGTAAAACGTTTGATACAATTAACCACAAGTTATTTCTGTATAAACTTACTTATATCGATTATGCATCTTCAAGTACTGAATGAATTCTTCATATCTAGACAATCGTGAAAAGTGCGTTAAATTTTACAATGGACACCTTGAAAGTGGCTCCAGATTAATGCTGGAGTTCCCCAGGGTTTGGTACTTGGACCTCTTCTATTTGTTTTGTTCATTAATGATATATCAAAAACATTAAAATACTCGACTAGGATCATTTAAGCTGCTTATCTCAAAAAATATTTATATTTTGGAACTGAGGAGTTTGATTTAGTTATGGTCAAACTTCATTCGAATGTAAATATTATACTTGCTTGGTCCTCAGAAAATCATCTTAAACTAAACTTGAAAAAAAAACATCTTTGTACCGTTTTATTTTACTTGCCCAATTTACTCAAGTAATTTTGCAGGTATTCAGACCCATGGAATTACAAAAAAAATAGTTTTTGAAATTAGAAATCTCGGTGTAACTTTGGAAATGATCTTGACCTGGGATACTCACACATTATCTATAGTAGAAAAAATAATTCGACACAAGAGATTTAAAAATTCCAGACAATTTATAGATAAAAAATTACTTTAACGTCTTGTAACTTCTGTAGTTTTTCCGATACTTGATTATTGTGCTCCTCTTTTTTTTTCTTTTTTTCTTTTTTTGTATAACCAAATGTGGAACACTAATGTGGACTGAACACGCCATTTAACAACAATATTCGTAACATTATTGACCTAAACTGATAATATCATTTACCAATTCACAGGAGATCTCTAGACTGGTTAATACCTAAAATCGAAATTTACTGTTTGCTACTACTCTGTAGTTTATGATACACACGAATATTCCTTCCTATTTTGGCATTGAAGAGTCATTTAGACTCTCTTCGTGATAGAGAAATTGGGATAAACACATAAACAAATAGTAATGGCATTTATTTTAAAAATTTAAAATCCTTCTTTTTTGAAATCTACTACAATCTACTTTTAAAATTCAAGTAGCGAATTTTTGGGATAGTCTGCCCCTAGTTGTTTGATATTCAATTTCCGATCAATCATTTACAGTGAATCTTATATCCTAACTAATTTCAGCGTATATGAATTAAAAGCAAAACTTTGCCTTTTTATCAGTCAACCTAACATTTATTGTCACTGAGGCCCCTCCGGCATTATCGTCATAGTTCTCACTGTCAGTTAAATTTTCAAACGTTTTTTGTAATTTCCTCATGTTGATAGCTTAGTTTTACTTTTTTAATCATACCATTATACATTTAAGTATTACAACCTAAAAGCTTACTAAATGTAATTTGATGCTAAACTTTCATTTTCAATGATACCTAGTTATATTCTTATAAGCAGTACAACAATTTTTTATGTAACATCTTCTACATTGTTTTATGTTTGCGCAATTACACATGTTAAATGCTGAAGTATTCTTTTACAAATTATTATGTGGTACTATTTGGCCACGTAATATTTGTTTAATCTAATTCTTACAAATTTTAACTTATAATTTTTGTACATTTTTGTATAATAAAATTCATATTCTATCCTATCCTATTGAAATTTCCATTTCCCAGATATTTTCTTTAATGTTTAATACAATGGGAATTTCTTTCTTTTCAGGTGAGTACGCTGTGTAAGATTTCCAACGATAAAATGTCACTCATCTTGGTGAGTAAATGAATATAATGAATTTATTAAACCCCATCTGTATATAAGTAACGCATGTATTTAAAGAGACATTTTATGGTAACTGTTGTACATTCCTGTTGTTTATTTACACATATCAGAGTAAAATGATCTTAATTTTATATTTTATTAAAAAAGAACATATTGCTCCTAACGTATTAATAATATGATTTATTTGTTTTTATTTATAATGGAAATTTCATAAAAAGAGAGCTTGATGAAATATGTATCGGTGTGTCGAAATGTCATTTTTATTTATAAACTGAATATGTGCTCAACACACATAAATACACGTAATTATTATTCAAATTTAAATTACCTTTGTGTTAATGAAAAAGCTTTTTTTCTTATATTTTACATGTTCTTATTAAACTAGTAATAAAAAAATTTAAATTCCATGGAGTGTTAAAATGACATGGTGGGTCATGACTGTAATTATGTCCAATTTCTTAAGATCTGTCTGAAAGGAAATGGAAGAGAAAAAATACCGTGAAGTTATTAATAATCGATATATATCGATTCAATTCCCCCTAACCCGACAGGCGAACTTCCACTTTGCTGACTGTTCCGGGAATTGATATCGCCCTTGACTGTGACATTAATAATCGAGAAATGTAGTATCGACTACTTCCGACTCTCTTCAGATGGAAGTAGAAAGAGGCCTTCCTCCTTCTGAGCTATCGACTTCCGAGGAAAACTTATCTACAGCACGTTTCTCTTGTATTGCAGTACTTCACGAAGGCGAATATTAAATTGTAGATAATATTAAAAAATTTAATACACCGATCTAAACCTAATATGTTTAAACGTGTTTTAACTAGTTTTACGATGATATGTATTTCTTGTACTTAATACGATAATTTAATTCTCATTTTAGTGATGTAAAGTTGAAACATTAGTATTAAAAGTTTGTACATACAAGACGTATGTGAATGATGATGATTCCAATGCAAAATATTCTCGAAGTGAAGAATGGATTAACAAATAAAAATATACAATTTCATTTGGTTAAAAGTGGAATATTTGGCATAAGCTTCTTTGCTCATACAATGTCTGGTTAGGTTTTCATTCAACTCACTTAAGAATGATGTTTCATATTTTACTTGATTCATTTAAGAAATGAATGTAATTGAAATGAGAATTCTACATTAATCATTACATGGACGGTTACATTGTTTTCAAAACTCTTATGAAAAATAATCCATATGATTATTAAGTAATCAATTATTATTATTATTATTAAGATATGCTATTGAATTTGGCATAATCGTTTATTGGGAGGGTAAAACAATCGAGGTAATTGTGATTTTTTTTCATCGACGATTTATTATATGTTTGTGTCGGTCAATTTTTTTGATCCACAAGACGATATGTGTTACATTTCAGACTACGAGGATTTGTCTACGCATCTTCTCTTTCCCATTCCCCACTCTTTTCATATTCTGTCTCTTTTCATCTTCATGAGTCCATATCTTTCCCTTACCACTAGTACTTGTATTACCTCAAACAAGTAGTTTCATAAATATCACTTTAACTCTAACCCAACGTCTAAATGCCTTGCTATCTTTTACAACCACCCTCCTTTAACTTCACGTCTTTCTGTGTCCTTACCCATTCCATTTTTGTCACCTTGGTTCATCTTTTCAACCTATTCCACCAAAATCGTCTTTGCTCTCTGGCATATGCCTCTTCTGCGGCCAGCATCACTAATTCATATGGCATCTTGTCACGGGTTATCTTGGCAGCTGTGGCGTCAGTTAGGTTGCTATACTTGCTAATATAGCTGTAGTTCACAGAAGCTTTAAGTTCCGCTGTACCTCGCCCTTTCATCCGAACCATGTCGTTGCGCAACCCCCCCCCCCAAATCCACCCCTTTCCTCAGTCTTCTTTACACTTCTCTTCCAAGTCTCGCTGCGCGCGCGTCTCCATGCACAAAGGCGCGTGTGGAAAGCGCAACATGGCTACACCAACTGCGACACCCACGGAGTACGAGAGATGGCTGACATGAAAGAAAGAGAAAAATGGGACGAATGGGAAACGAAAAACGAGAGAAGTACGAAGGAAAGGTCGTAGAGGTTGCTAGGGATCTCCCTAAGGAAACTCAGACTCTCTTCTCGGCATCTTGTGAAAGCCACCGGAGCATAGGATGGCTCTGGTCCGCGTCTTAACACTCTCGTACGCGAAAACACTCACACTCACAAACATCCTGTGTGGATCAGAGTACGAGGGCGGTGGGGTGGTTGGAGGGGGTGGGTGTAGTGATCTCGCGTGTAAACGCACGCGCGTGTGTTCGCGAGAAAGACGTGGCGACAGTGTGGTCGGAGGAGGTGGTGGAGGGTATCGTCGGCAACGGGTCGACTGAGGTGTCTCATGTAATATACACGGGGTCTAATGGAATACGGATCAAGTCAACGGGCGTGTGCATGCGGGTCGTACACCCCTTGCGCGATTCGGCAGCCGAGGACGGAACCGTTGCTGCTGAGCGGCTTAAGAAAGGAGACGGCAAATCCTATCGTGTTTGCGAATTCCCGTTCCGGGTTATCTTCTGTATTGAAATCCTCGCAGCTGAAGTATGAAGTCTATTTTGTTCTTGAAGCGAAAAAAACTTTACCGTGGTAATTCACATAATTAACAAAATTGAATTAAAACGAATCTTTTCACAAAAACTAAATTATAAAACTTTATAATTTTAGAAGAAATAAATTATTTAAGAGTGGATGAAAATATTAAAAAAAGTTTTGGTAAAGAATAAAGTGGTTCTTCACCAAAGAATAAAATGGTATTTCGTGTTATCATGATTGTTTCACTTCAAATTGATCTTCCATTAAAAATATTAACGTGATAAATTGAAACTGCGAAGCATGAATGTACACGTTTATTACTTATTTAGTTTAATAAATTATTTGAAAATACAAAAGCCATTAAATGCTCAAATTGCTGTTACCAAAATTAATCATTGCATGCGTAATTTGTATTCTCACGTACTCGCTGTGTTATTTGGGGAAACATTAAACCAAAGGTTTAACGAATTTTCCTTCTTCTGTTAGCTATCACAAAATGGCTAACATAGATGATACAGGGCTTCTGAGACGTTGAAAGCTCCTGGAACAATCTTTTCGCCGCAGGCGTTCTCATTTTATCCTCGGATTGCCGTTGCTGCCGTGGGAATCACTCATGGCGCAGTAGGAGTTTCGCAGGGGTCGGGAACTTTTGTAAGGCACATGACGTTGTGTGGTAACATGACTTATCCAAGCGTTCGAAGGCGTTGGGTGCATAGTGACATCGTGGAAATGTGAAAACAGCACAGAGAAGTAGAATACGTCAGGTTGAGAAGGAGAGTTTCATGTTGGGGTCGGAACAAACGTAAAATTGGTACCGAGGAACGAACAGGGTATATCGGTAACTTGGGAGGGATGGATAGAGGACTGCAGTTGACGGAAGCCACCATCCCCTACCGCTGCGCGCCACCCCGTCGCGGTTCCACTGCCGTCCGCAGACGCCGCGGGCGGCCGGGGTCGAAATCAAATATTAAGTTTAGGGACGATGTCAATAGTATTTTGGCTAAAGCAAAGAGAGGGTGGTGGGAGCACGAGCAAACAAGCGTTCCGCAGGACGTCAATCAATGCTCTTGTGGCGGAGCCACCCACCCCCATCGCGAGCCCCTCAACCACTCCGCGGAGTTTCACTCCCACCCTCCTCCACTCCTCATCCCTGCAGGCCTTTCCAGCCCAAATCCCACTTTGTCGCGTTCTTCGTGGTTTTGCACATTACTGCCTTTGCGCGCAGTGGGTTCGCAATGAGATTTATTGTCAGCACTTGTCCGATTCATCGATAATTTGATGGAATGTTGCTTGGGTGATCCAGCGTGGTGTTGTGGATTGAAATTCCATTTAAGGAGACCTTTTCTCTACTCTGCAATGTCTGGTATGTGAGGGAACGTGAGGGAGCATTGCTCTATATAGACAGTTATCACCACATCAGCCTCATTGGCATTGTTCCCATGTAAATAATCTCTCATGTGTTGGTGGAACTTGAGGTGACACTAGGGGATTATCAAGCATGCCTTAAGACAGAAAACCAAGTAATAATAGGGTGGTGCATTATGTAATTCAGAGATATGGATCTCAAGATGGAATATTTGTCGGCATAGTCTCTTCCAAGTCAATTGCTTTATAATAGGCTCCTTATTTTTTATTCACGATAGTTCAATCTTACGAATTATTGGTTAAAACTTCATGTAGGGAATTTTCAACAAATTACAATTATTATTAATGGTTAATTCAAACGTTTATTACTGTTTTTTATTTTAATTCTTAATGTAGTACTTATGTAATATGTTATAAACTAGTTTTTCATAGGACTCGGTACATTCTTTCAAGATTTACTGTAAATCAGGACCTGACAGGAAACATTCTGTATCAGTGTTTTCATGTAGTAACATCACAAGAAAATATGTTTACTGGAAGACAAGTGTATAATTATTTTGTGAAAATCAATAGCTTAAAAAAATACTGCCGGTAAACAAACTTCAGTAGATCTTTTCTTTTCCATGTATTAAATAGATTTTGGTTTATAAATATTTTGGGAATCAATCTCTCTGTTTAGGAAGCGTCGAGAAAATTAAGTCAAGAGCTTCTTTTACGTCATTCTACATTGCGTGCATTAGTAGGATACCAAAGTGATTATTCATATACTCGTTACAGACACGTGATTGTTACAGATATACATCGATCGAGATCTTACGTGATCAATAATGAAAACAATGAATAGCTTCATAGTTTTTCTTTTGGCCGAGTAACTCACTATTAAAAAATTAATACCAGATAGTTGAATTACACCATAGAACCGGGATGTCAAAGAAGAGTACATACGGGCATCAGTGCAGACTGTGCTCAGGTAGGGCACGCCATGCGCGCTTCCTTGAAAGCTTTAGCCAGGGTTGGTCGGTAGGCTATAATAGAGAGACGGAACAGGTTATGGGGAAGATTGAGAGCAAATGAACTTGTGACTTTGTGAGAGATAAATGCAGAGGTATTTCACTTTGTTTACTATGTATGAAACATTTGGTAACTAATAAGGAAGAGTAGTATTAAATGGCATTATCAGGTGTTCCCCAAAAAGCGTAATACATTTATTTATATTTTGTTTTATTCTGATTTTCGTAGCAAATTCCCTGTTCTGATTTTGTTTTGCTTTATTCAGACTCTGTTCATAATAAAAATTGAAATTTATTGCTTTTGCTTCAAAGTTTTCTTTTGCGTTCTAATGATCTAGATAATGGCGAGCCCTAATAATGATAATAATTTAATTAATTCAAAATAATTTCAAAAAAATTGAATCAATTAATTTTTGGTGCATTCCAGTTCTGATATATTCATTTGGGGTAGTTCATTGATCACAAACAGATCTTGAATATTTAAATAGAATGGAACATTCAACTCTCACAAAATACAGAATGCACCATCCTAAAGCCGCAGTTGAACGTCTTTACATTCGTAGGAAAGCAGGTGGTCGTGGTTTGCTGAACCTGAAAGTGTTGTGTAATCGTCAAATAATAGGACTCAAGAAGTACTTTTATGCAAAATCTGAAATGTTTCCACTACACAAAGCAGTATTATCGAGTGACAAAGGTTACACTCCAATGAACTTCAGTAACAGTGAAAACTATCCTACTATCACCACATTCAAGAACAGGTTGAAGGTGTGGAAGACCAAGTCTCTCCATGGCAGATTTCCTCATGCTCTTCAAAATGTCGATCACGATGTCTCAGTGCAATGGCTCAGAGATGGGGCTCTATTTGGAGAGACGGAGGGATTCATGCAAGCAATCCAGGATCAAGTCATCGCAACCAACAACTATAAAAAGTACATTGAAAAGCAAGATGTTAACGAGAAATGTAGAATCTGTCACCAATAGATAACATTACCACTGGATGCACAAATTTAGCTAACACACAATATATGCACCCGCATAACCTGACTGCTAACATTATACACCAATCTATTGCAACAAGATTCTGACTTTTAACAGAAGAAGCTGAGATGACCACGCCCTATTATAAATACCAAGAAAGACCTAAAATAGAAAACAAAGATTTTAAACTATATTATAACCTACCAATACACGCAGATAAAATAGTCCCAGCTAATAGACCAGCTATTATACCACATAATATCAAGGAGCGAAAAGCATTCATCTTTGATGTCACCCATCCAGCAGATCATAACATTGACAAAGCAGAAATGGTTAAGATTACAAAATACACCCCACTTTCAATAGAATATAAAGACATTTATAAACTCGAAACTGTAGAAATTCTATCAATCAGCAAATGACCTCATAAATAAGGACCTGCAAGAAAATTTGGAAAAAATAAATCATACCAAGAAACTATTCCCAAGGAAATTCTGAAGAAGACACAAGATGATACATGTCGCTTACACCTAAACAAAATAGAGATAAAATATCATAAAGTCTAATGAAAAAACGTCTCTCCCAGTTGAGCCGAACGGAGAAATTACCGTACTATAAGATCAGCAAGTTCGTAAAGATAGAACTGTTAATGCCAGCACGCCGGATAGCATCATCAGAGATCTCAGGGAAAGAACATGTAAAATTATTGATGTTAGAATACCATGTGAAAAAATCTTGTCTCAAAAGTAGCTGAGAAAAAGTTGTAGTATAAGAACTTGACTATATAAGTGAGTCGAATGCAGAAGTTGTCCCTATCATCATAGGTGGGCTAGGATCTGTCTTGTGAAGGTTGAAATAAGAACTTGAAAAACTCCCATGTAAGATTAAAGATTGGGCACTACAAGAAATTGCCCTGTGAGGTACAGCCCATATTCTGCGCGAAAAGGGATCCACAATGGAGGACTTGTTCCTGAGGAAGCTGGTTGCACCTGGAATTATGTTGTACTCCCCCAAGAATACACCTATCTTTCAGAAATAAGTAATAATAATAAGAAGAAGAATAATATATCACCTACATATCTTTCAAATCAATTAGGAAAATAAGACAGCCACAATTATAGATACTGCTGTTCCACTGACTCACAACATTAATTCAACTGAGTCAGAAAAAGTAAGGAAAATGTAAGGACTTAGCAATTGAGATCAAAAATATATGAAAGTTAGGCACGTTAAAATTATCCCCATAGTGATATCTGTCGAAGATATTTTATCGAAGAGGTTAAAGAAGAATTTGGAAGAGCTAGGACTCTAGGAGAACATCATGAAGGTCGCACAGAAAGCTGTCCTCCTGCGGACATGTAAAATTGTCGGAAAAGTTTTGAGTTAATTAATTACTTAACATAGAGACCAGAACGAATTTCCGTTCTGTATCGAAAAAAACCCAATCCCAATTCCATCTATGGGGGTGGATGAATATTTCCTGTTTTTACTGAGAAAGAATCCATAAAGTAAATAATAATAATAATAATAATAATAATAATAATAATAATAATAATAATACCAGATATAATAATAATAATACCAGATAATAATAATAATAATAATAATAATAATAATAATAATAATAATAATAGACAAATCTAAAAGGAAAAATTGTATTATTGATTTAGCTGTTCCTTCCAACTAACAATTTAAAAACGACAGAACAAACAAAAATTCAAAAATATCAGACCCTTAAGACAGAAATTCAAAAGAGTTGGAAACAAAATGAAGAATTAATTATTCCCTTAATAATTTCAGCAACTGGAGTCATTTACAAAACACTGAAAAGGCATCTTGCAAAATTGCCATAGACCAGAAATGTACTGCCAGAAATGCCGAAATCCGTTATATTACAAACATGTCACCTAACAAGGAAGTTTCTTATTCTCGACTGAGACCAAATTTTACTTCCTGCTTGACGTATATACACGCCCCAACTACCTGTTCGAACAGAGAAAAAATAAGTGCACAAAAATAATATTAATAATAAAAGTAATAATAATAGTAATGCTAACATTTGATAGATTTCATTATTTTGGGTTTTAGTTAAGATTATTTTTAAAGTAATTCTTTTCCTAAGAGGAAGAATTTTCCAATTCAGTTAAAAATAAAGACGACAGCATCAGTTTGTCATACTGTTTCGTGTGTGTAGAACGTATTGTTTCCTTTTTCTTTTAAGTAAATTAATATTGTTTGAGAAATACCTCATTCCCAGTGAGAGTTAGAACGTAAGGAGTTAAATTCGATTGGAAAACACTTAAAGTCACTTCATGAATATCATCTCTTGAATAATGTATGAGGATTAAGAAGTTCACTACGGAAACTAAACTAGTTCTCCGACCTTCATATTTAAAATAGCTTTATATTTTATTGTACTCCAAAATATTTTGATTGTAAGAGAAATTTTATTATATTCTTTCAAAATTTAACATATTTTTTGACGGACAATATCTAATTTTTGAGTCATGTGCCTTAATTTCCCCCGAAGATATGTTTTCTCTTTGAGCCACTGTGGTGCAGGTCTTCTGTTTCCAGAGTAAAATAAGCCGTTTTCATTTTCAACTAATTGTTTTTATAATTTTTGTGCACATGCAGTAAAAATTATATTTTTAGTCTTTGAGTTACAACTCAACGAAGTATTGCAAAGTTGTCCATTAATATTTCCAGTGTTATAACCCTATGCATCACAGTATGTATGGGTTTTATGTGTCGAAACTCTTGATAAGATGAATGAAGCAATGATTGGGATTCTCATATATGTTTATTATGTGGTGAATTGAAAGACTCAACCCTTTAAGAAATAGTAACTTGTTATTGTGTTGTGATTTAATCCATGGTTTTGATATTTCCGGTAAGGCCAAATTTAGGTTATTAGGTGTTAACGCATTTATTAATTGTGAACTCCATCTACTTTTTCAGTTATTCCAACATCTTAATGCAAAAGTAAATAATTGCTTTTTATTTGTTGTATCCTGAAGGTGTTAGAAACATACACGAAATTGCAAATCAGACCACGTGGATGTCGTGTACGATCTTTGGAAGTTGAGGTCCAGGTTCGAGTCCCGATCCATAGCTGACAGTAAATGCTGCATATTTGATGTTGTTTTGTAGATTATATAGCACAAAAAATTGCGATATCATTAAAAGAATGAATTAGCATTTTCATTTAATAAACTAATCTCCTTTATTGGGTGAAGACACACTTCTGACGTGTTACACGGTACACATGCAGTCAAAAGTTCGAAATTCTTTGCTCGAAGTGTTAAGTCCTATGGCATTACTATAGATCTCCTCTAAGTTAGTAGGTAATGTCTACACTTAAAGAATCCGTAGAAATGATTAATATTGCATTGTGAAAGAAATCGGTGATGAAGACAATGAAAATATTACGATTCTCAAACGCTCTTCTTATTAAACTCATAAATAATGAAAATAGGATGGTATTACATGTTTCAGAAACAGAGATTATCCCTAATTTCAAATTATTCAATTATTTTAAGTGATGTAATGGCGCAGACATCACTTTTCTGCAAATGATGGTGCACTAGAGGTGTGTTTACTCTAAATAGGAATTACAAATTTCGTATTGGTACGGAGGCTGTACGAAGATGATTATTATTACCAAATTTCTCTTTCAAGTGAGAAAGTGTTGTTAATGAATTAGTTAAAGAATGGAATTAGTTAAAGCGTTGGTGAAAAATCGCAGGAAAATTAAAGATGCATTATAATCACGAAAAGATAATGCATTATATTATGTACACATAATCCCATTTCTATGGAAATATTATATCTAAAAGAATGTCAATTACTGAAATGCCTTCACCAATTTGAGTACCATCGTGGAAAAGAACTTTTACAAATTTTGCAGAAGAGTGACTTGCATCATGATGATCCAGAGGTGTTCATTCCAACGGGACACCAATATTCCATTTGAGTAACGAGCTACGTTGGAGATGCTCCGGCGCCGCTGTTTCAAGGCGACCCCACATGAAAATGTATCGCCCGAAATACGACGCGAGGAGGAACCGCGAAAGCAAAGCCCGGTGGGAGAGTAATGCGATGGACGGAGCAAGAGCGAGCGAGTTAGCACCCCCCCCCCCCTTCCCTTCGCGGGCAAAGCGGGGAACAGCGAAAGGGTCGCTGCGGCGGCGGCAGCAGCAGCAATCTCGGCTCGCAGGACCCCGTTGAATGTGGAATTCCTGAGGCGACCAACAAAACCGTGGTAGCGGTTGGGGGCTGCTGACGGTGGCAGCAGAGGCCGGGGATGGCTGCAACGGGGAAACAGGGAAAGGAGAGGAGAAGGAGCGAATCAGCGCGTACCTCGCGAGCGGCGGCTTCCACCTCCGTCCCCGCTATAACCTGCCCCTTCACGATGCGCCTGTCTGCCTGCCTCGCGACTTCGGATGCCACTGCAGCAGCGAATGGCATTACGTCATCTGCGTGGCGACCTTCCCGCGACGGGTAGGCGCGGGGAATTGCTTGACCCATGGAGTTGAGTAGCGTTGAACCAGTTTCGGGGAACCATCCTCTCAGTTAGGTTCCCTCGTGACGCTTAAGTTGGGTTCGGCGCTGGCCAAAATGTTCTTTATCTCACACTTCAGGAATGTTACGAAAATATTCGTTTAATTATCCCCGTCAAATGATAGAGGGATGAAGTGACAAAAAATAAAAAGAATTACATCAAATATACGCAGCATGCAAATTTTAGTCTGAAACGAACTGAATAAGCAAATCGAAGATGCTGTGAAAAGTGAATAATTAGACTGCGCAAACACCTAGTTGCTACGTAGTGCAATTGTATTGTAATATGTATCATAGTATTGTAATAAAATGAACCTTATAATGTCTCTGTACTAGGCAAGGTGGTCTGTTATTTAAAAATAAAAATAAATGAAACAAAGAATGGAAGCATGAAAGGCAAAGTATTATCTGTTAGCAGATTTCCATGGTTGAAACAGGGTAGTGTCTGACATCATTGCGTTCGATTTTGCTGGCGTAAAGCAAAATTGACATTCTATTTAAAAAAAACGTTCTGCTTTCTTATACGTTTGACCTAAACTAGTGAAGTTTGGTTTAATGTGAGTAGAAGGCCAGTAAAATATTTTATTTGAGTTAAAAATACAAAAAAAAATTCTGGATCAAACTTCATTTTGCATACTCGAGCCTTTGGGAGCTTTACTAGTTGTTAGAATAACACACTTTTCTGAGAATAATAGGCAAATCAAAAAAAAAAAATTCTACTCCAGCAAATATTTTTTCTTCGCCATTTTAGTGCTCAAAATTTACAAGAAATTGAGGTTCTTATTCTACTGCAATTAACGTCTATTATATAATTCAAATAATTAATTAAAGACTTATGATCTTTCCGGACAAATACTATCTATTTTGTTATTTAAAATTCACAAAAAAGATCATATTTGTCCATAAAAGTTCGTGATTCGTTAATTATTTAATTAATGAGGTTGCAATAAAATAAATAATTTACTAATACAATTAATGTTTCTTGTGTTTTGTTTATTCTAGTAAATGAAGTCTCAAAACTACTTATTGGAATTCGTTTAATGGGGTGTTTACTAATACATCATAATCTAGGGATTTTGATCATGAATAAATTAGTATGTTCAGGATTAACTTTTACGTGTGTTTTACGAGTATTATTTAATATTGCAGCATAATAATAATTATTGTAATAATTCAATATAATAATGTTCTCTATATCTTTTCGAACACTTTTATAAATACCATGTAAACAAGAAAAGTAAACAGTTCAGCACTTTCACACTTTATGTATCAAATGCGGACAGAACTGAGAAAAAAATGGTTAACTATAAAAATAATGTAAACTTCTATGTTAATATCAAGGACATGAAACAAAATTACGCCTTCACTTCCCACCTTTTAAATATATGTATTATTTCCCCATTCCCCATGCTTCTCTGTAAACGACGACGACGAATCGTTCCTCTATTTCCACTCCTCTTCCACTCTCATCTGCATTCTCATAGGATATAGGCGAACCCATCTCGTTCTCTTGACTCATCCTCCCACTGCAGCCACCCTCCCCCTCTTTGCTCTCAACAAGCCCCACGTCGACCCCGCAACGTGCACACCATTGGGTGAGGGTTTTCCGATAAGCTCGTTTCTACGCTTTGTATAAGTGGGTGTGTCCTATGCATTTTTGTTAATTTCAAAAAACGTGCCATTTTAAAATGCAAATGCCTCCTCCATCGCTGTTCACATAATACCATTAAATCCCTTTTTTGTTCGATCCAACGAGCGGCATAAAATATAACCAATAATGTGTACATACACTTCCCTCTTTTAGATCGCATTTAAAATATGCTAAAATTTTAATACTCCGGTCAACATCAAAGCACGTTCATGAATGAATAATAGCTATTAAATATGGAAATAGATACATATTTTGATGTGTAGAAATTTTTGCAACATCGATTTTACAAGAAAGGCTTTCCAGGATAGACTAGAATTTGTTTCAACTCTTTCTTTTTTTCGTTCATAACTGTTCAAAGGATATGTGTATGACGTCATGTTTCTTTTATGAAAATTTGAAAACAAGCTGGTCATGTCCATTTCACTCGAGTCTCAGTACTCTTTCACTTATATCCTAATGACGATCTATGTATTCTTTTTCATTGAAAGCGGAATTTACATTTTATGGCTCATGGTATTTAGAGAGAGTTTCTTTTTTTCTAAAAATGGAACAAATTATAAATTTCATAACCAATCCAATTTTTCTCTATCAAACGCTCTATTTAACCATCCACAGTCCTCAACAAATAACAAGTTACACATTGTTCGATATGTCCATGAAATGTGTCCATGGTATTGGCATATTTATAATTTTTATCAAATACTGATTCGCATCGTGTCAATTAGCAGACAATTGACTCTTATAATGTGAATGAAATGCGTCTTCATGCAAAATAAATGAATCATTAAATAGATAAATTCGAGTTTTCTTCATTTATTTTTGGTAAAACCCCACTTGAAAATACGCTCCACTGCGCCTACACACAGAGAAACACAGATAGGTGACAAGCAGAAACAAGAGCGCATACGTGGCACTCGTCCTTTGACAGTGAGGCGTGATTTTCCTAGTTTGAGTAGAAAAATATATTGAAATCTTTACCGACTGTTTCGATACAATTTCTTGTGAGCACTACATTTTGCACTAATTTTCGTATGCAGATTTCGTTTGCAAATATGTATTTAGCTATAAATTACCTATTTTTATTGTAATGTTTGCACTCAACGTCCTGTAATGGTGGTGTCTTATGACTGGAGCGTTTTATAATCATAAATTTACAAAATCGAGTACAATATGTCCCAGAACAAATGCCACTTTAATAATGCAACTAAACGTACGAAAATAGGATAATGCAATAAAAGTTATTTAAATAGGGAAATAGGATGAGAATAAAAGGGAAAAATTTGTGCAAATAAGAAATCAAGGAAATCTGCAAAGAAGTAAACAATGGGAAAGCAAAAAGTGAAAAAAAACAAGAAAAAGAATACAAACCTGGAACATTCTTCGTCATCCGAAAGTAACAAGGATGAACAGAACTAGGATAGTTTGAGCGAAGACATTTCTGTCGAAGACTAGAATAGGTGAAAAGCGTGCACATTATTATCATGCGAGTTCAAAACGTGCAAATTATTATCGTGCGAGTTCAAAACAGGACTGGATAAAAAGTCAATCATACTCGTCTTGAATGCATGAGTTTTGCACCATGTAGAAACCTCTCTGAAATATTTGAGGTAAAAGAGCCAGAAAAGAAACTATTCATGAAAAGAAACAGATAAAAAATTGAAGAAATGTGAAGGAGGGTAAAGACTTAAAATATTGTTGATTGAAAATTAATCTCGAATAAATGTCAGAGACTGTTTTTATTAGTTATTCTATTGTAAGTTTAAGTTACTTTGTTATTTCCGTTATAATTTTGTAGTAGTTACTGTGGGTTAATTTGTAACAGGCGTGAGACGAATTGTCTAGACTTACCAATGCAAAACGCCTCACGTAAGGTTTTAGACAAAAAAATTTAAAATACATAACGGCTCACGTAAGGTTTTAATAAAATATCAGTAAAAGTGACACATTCAGAAAAGAAGTAATTAAATTTTAGGCTAAAAATTAGCATAACAATAATTTCAAAATAAATCCAATATGTACTTAGATCTAATTTAATTGTATTTTTACACCCTTAAAAAGTTACGTAGCTCATATTTCGAAACCACGGTACACGAGAAAGGTTCAAGTTTCCTCCATTTCCATCATTGATATTGTTCAATTGTTTCCGTACTGATATATTTTATATCCATATAGAAATTCAAAATTTTCTTTTATGTGATAGACGAAAAAATAGATTGGATTGGCTATCGATTTTTGCCTTGTTTAAAATAAGAAACAAAACGAAGAATATATTAAATTGATGAAACATAGATGTGGGTGAAAGTCCATTGATGTTAGGCTGAAACAACACATAAAAAATTTACTGTTTTATTCTACAGTCCTGTTAAGAATTGACTCTATAATATAAAACAATCAAATTTGGAAACTTATTTGAAAATTTACATGAGACAAAATGGATTCATTGTTGTTTAATTTTCACCTTGGCTATCTTTAACGTTGCTGTAGGAAAAAAAGACTGATGGTATAAAATAGCGATTGGTTTCGTTAAATGAAATAAAATTAGTGTTATTTCGTTTTTTAGTAATACAAAAACATTTATATAAATATTGGTCTATTAGAATCAAATGAAAAATAAAATTCGATTGACGCAATTTCTTGATCGTGGAAGATTAATTTTTTAGAACTTAAATTTTTCTGTGTGTAATACAATTCTAATATAGGCTCAAACTTAAGATAGAAAAAATGGAGGAGAATCGAAGTAACGTAAAATTATTATTGTTCTTGTGGGTCTCCTTCCGAATATGTTAGTCTGGCATAGACGTGCTATTCAGGTAGTAAATAAAAAAATGTTTTACATGCTTCGCGAATAATAAACTAAACAAAGATTTCTTTTATAATTGATTTTTATTTGTGTTTCTAATGTAAAGGTTTATCAATTTCAGTTGTGCTACGGTTAACTCATGATGTTAGTTGTCTTCTTATTAATGGGGAGAAACGATATAAAATGGTGGTATTTGTAGATAACAAAGTATATTTTACACACCTGAATACGGCAGCTCGTTTGCATTGTTCGAACCCATTGTTTTTAGACAATAGACTGAACTTTGTGATCATGCAACGGAGTGTTGAGATAAAATGCGATGAGTGTGTAGTAAATTATTTTAGTCTATACTCATGAACCACTACATATTTTCATCTTAAAATATGTTATTAAAAAAATTATAAATTTACTGTCAAAACGGTAGTTACAAACTATGCCACACCACATTGAGAACAATTAACTAATTACTCTCCGGAGATAAGTTTGGGACTATCCCATCAATTTTAACCAAGGACTCTAAGGTAGAGGTGGATTTAACATTTCAGTACATTCCTAAGATAAGAATAAAAATAGTTAACTACATGTTATAATATCAACAGATTAACAACAAAGTTGTATGTAATTGAATAAAAAATGTTATTTCACTAATACGTGTTATTATCATAAATTGTTTAAGTTATTCGGAAAATATTTTTATAAATTGTAACAATTAAAATGACTCTAAATTAATTATTACTATAGTATTAATAAAACCGCCGCCACAATGCAAGAACCTAAATGTATGTATCATTGAATTAATGTGTCTTTTACTCAGATTAAAAATTGCTCTATATTGATATAGAAACAATGTTAGGAACAATATGCAATATTAGTAAGTTTCACTCACAATATTCTCACGGATTGTAACCCGTTTTCTTTAGGATTCATGATTGGTTCCTCTGTGAAGTTGTGTGGTTTTGAGGTTGGAGCATGTAACAACATTATTAATATTTTGATTGATTGTACCATGTCAATTTGATCTCCAGGATTACCAAATCATTGAAGATCGTTATATATTTGTATGTGTGTTCAGCATTTTGAAGTGAAATCAATTTGTAAAAACATCTCATTGACTAGTAAAAGTAATTAAACATTTCATATTGCCAATTTAATTGTTATAAGCACATTCTATGAATAAGTGATAAATATCAAAGTTGTTGAATATTAGTTTTATTGGCGTGCGTTTTCTCGACAATTCTTCTAGTTTTTAAAGAATATAATTGTTTTAAATATATTTTCAAACGTTATATTCCATACACTTTTTCGAATTGGTTAATTTATAAATTTTGTTCCCATATCTCAACGTCAAATGCGATTTCATTGTGACATATAATAGCGTCAAATACTATAGCCATTAATTAATTTCAAACATTAAAGTATCAAAGGATGTCTTGATGAGACGAAATTTTGATAGAACTCCCACTAAATCGGTGTGCGAGGGCTGAAGAGGGTTTGGATTTTGTAACGGTTTCAGATTTCAGGATTGATGTAGAGCTTGGTTTATGAAATGTTTTTCGTGACAGGTTCAATTGATTGATTTTATGTTATTAAAAGCTACCGATGATACAAACGCAACAATGGCTAATTTTTAATGCGACATGCATCCTCATAACGTCACGTCCATGTTAATTTTACCATACCATTAATCAAGAGCAAAATGTCGCGTCCATCATGATACTTAAATTGATTTATCCCGTCACTTATTGTTTGCAAAATTACAATTTATTTTTAATAACTGCGATCGCTATGTAATCATGTAATCACTCACACGCCTCTCAAACTTGCGAAAAAAAGTAAAAAAGAAAACCGACACGATCGCTGCGCGCCGGCCGGCGCATTGCGGAACTTTTTGTCAAGCCACTGAGCATGCGTGGGTCGTCACGTGTCGCCTCGGAGGCCCTCAGCCTCCGGCCCTTATCTACGCTGACAGGCTGCTCGGGACGCGGCAATTTAATTGACGACTTTTTAATGAATCATTTTAACAATGTTACATCTCGCTTCTCCAACGGGTAACAGCCGTTCTTACTCCTGGCTGATGGACATTTGTGGGGGAATGGGGAGACATTGCGCCCTACGCGAGAGTTTGGTGTAGTAGGAGAGGGACGAGCGCAGATTCCGACCTAATGTTCTACGTTTTCTTCTTTTTACATCTTTACTCGACTTTTTATCTATGGTTCTGCAAAGTTGTGGTGATAAGAGCAACTTACTGCACTTTTAAGCGAAATATTATTTGTGATAAACTGTTGCAAATAAGAAACTGCTATACTATTTCTGAAATGTTTCTTCTTACGATACCTCTTGCAAAATTATGAATTTGAAAATTATTCAATAAAACTTTAAGAGAAATTATAAACTCATTTATTGAAAACATGAATTTGGAATACTTGTATTTCCGTTCATTGGTCGTATTTGGTCCGTTAAAGAGGTTACAATTATTCTATTAATGCACATTCGCTTGTCTCTTCTAGATAGTTCAATTCCTAGGAATACTTATTAGAGAAGTTTGATTTGATTTAATAGGGAACTTAGTGTAGTACACAATACGGGATTCTTTTGATAATTATAAAAAAGTTTTTGATGAATTTGTTTGTTGTGACCAACTATGGACCACTCTAAAGAGTGTTATTTAGGCCTTGCTCTTTATGATTTTGTCCACAACACAGTTTTGAAATTTTAGATACATTCTCCACGTGTAATCAACAGTTTACCACCGTGATTTTAATCCTCAGACGAAAATGACTTCAAACTGTCATGAGCTCTAAAATATTGAAACAAAAAGTTGCGTAAATTTTTGGTCCGAATTGGGAAACAAACCTGCAGTCACTAGTCTTTGTTAACCATGAAATTCATAAATAGAGTGATGTGTTAACTTCCATATATTTCAGATTAAGTATTTTAGGCAATTTATTGTTACGGATGGGTAAAATTTGACATTACTTCAATTCAAAGCTAGTATCAAGGTGAAAAATGTATTAAAAGTTTTTTAAGTTTGCCTATGTTTTGATGCTGAATGTCAGTATGAACTATTGTGTTACTGAACAGGCAATAAGTCAACGTGATCAAACTATAGAGCAAAGGAACAGAAGTAACAGGTGAAAGAGCCCCAATGGGTACAAAAACTAAAATAATATTGAATCAGGGTGGAAATAAATGGTCACGTCGCTTCTATGTAACTAGTACGATCTAGATTTACTTGGGACTCTGTGTGGGAAGCCAGGCAAAGTTGCATATACCTTGATAGGCTTCTTCACGCCAAGACTGTACTGATCTCACTCTTTATAGCCTTAAGTGATGCTTCAAGAACTCCTGTTCATTATCCTTTCTCGTGCTTTTACATCATTTTCAATCCCCGCACACCACATATTTGGGATCACGTTTCTTAGTGTTTTAGTAAAGATTTGGGAAATGAAACTGAAATAATATGCTCGGTGAAGTAAGGAAGTTAGTCTCCATTAACAAACTGGCACATCGACTCTTCGGGGCCTGTACAGAAAGTAGAACTCCAATATATCGTTGCCTGACTTGAGGAGTAGGAAATGAGGTAGATATCACGCTTCGGCTACTTTGATCCTCGTGATAGACCTGGAACTTGCTTTTTAGCGGACACCGGCCGTTGGAGAATCTCTTGTCCGCAGTGGAATTTCAACCCTTCCCTAAATGTAGTGTTGTCACCGATATCTTTACAATTTAGAACATTTATATTCCACTGGTAAAGTTTTTTGCAAAAGTACTAATGCCACGAGTGCTTTCACCACATCCCGTCGTGACTTGTCATGGAGGAACGTACAGAAAGTGACAGACCGAGCCAAACAGGAGCGGGGGGCGGCACACTGTGATGGATGGGCTGATAATGGCGTGATGAGGTCCGCATATGGGCAGCCTCTTGGCGCGACCCAGATACCAAGCTGGGCACCCAGGCAGAGACACGCTGATTGCTAAGCACCCTCCCCTCCCCTTCACACCCTTCTAACATACCTCATCCCTTACGACAGCAGTGACGGCGTGTTCACAGTGTTGCGTCTGACTGCCATGCAGCAGTGCACACGTGTTCTAGCAGATGGGGTTGAACACGGACATCTGCAATACGTCATTTATGTAATTTTCAATATTGCTTCTATATTTAACTGTGGATTGAGGGGCGTTTGAAATATGTTTTGCCACCGTTTATGATGTTTTTTCAGAAATTATTTTTGTTTGAAGTGTGTTATGAAATGTTTAATATTAAAACGTTGCCCAATTATTGTGGTTTATGTTTGTTGTGGTAATTAAATGTTTAAAAAATTAGAGCTTTAGTTCACTAACTCGTTTATTGACTTTTATTAATAAACGAGCAGTCCTTTTGTAGTTTGATTCAGAATATTATCGGCTTGTAATTACTGCATAGCTTCAATTACGTAAACTCACAATCCAGACAAATCGGAACAACAGGAGAATGTTTATCTTGTCGATTATCTCCCCGCACGAACAACTTTTTGAGCAATATTTCATCTCTATTTATAAGTTAGTTAATTTAATTTTACGATTCAGGTGTGTTTTACTTAGTTTAAGAACAAGCTGTTAACATTTGAAGGAAAAGCCACACTATCAATTCATCATTGTGGAAGAAAGCGATTTGCTAAGTAGAGCATTTGGGGTTGGCAGCATGGAAATATTATTTATAACCTCTTCTTAGTATCATCGATGTTTTTACGTAGAGGACTACTCTAACGATATAATTAATTTTCGTATTAATTCTTTTCATTCTTTAGGTCGCGTATTTGCTCCTTCGTAATTAGGGGTCATTCATCTTCAAAATTCATCTGGCCATGACAATGCTGAATTTGCTGAGAAACGCTTCGCTATTCGCGATGAATAATAGAGACATGTTCTTAAGTGCGTAAGTAAAATCATGGCAGATATTTGGAAATTCGATTGTAAATAGTAATATTATTATTAATTTAATTATCTCACAAAATGCTTTTATTAATTTTTAAATATTATTCAAATAACATTAGTTCACACAAAGCTTGTTCTATGCGAATTTATATTCATCTTCTCGTTATTTAAAATTTTTAACACATTTCCTCCTTTTAATTATTGCAAATTAAATAAATGTTATTAGATTTATTTAATATATTATCTTTAATCTTTCAAAATTCTTTTTATATTCGGGTTTATTTTATACTCTTTGGAATAATTAGTTTCCTAATTGTTCTAACACTACATGTTGATTTGGAACTTCAACTCGATTGATAGTGGGTCTATATATTCGAGAATTAATATGATAATTCCTATTACGCGGATTTCTTTTTCACAATTATTTTTCAAAATTATGACGTTTGGATCGATTTCATATCAATAGACTATAAAGTGTAAAAATATTCTGTTTAACTTGAAAGTTATCTTCACATAATTTAATTATTTTGCCAACGTACGAAATTCTCCATGATGACAAAAAAGTTATATAATTTTCAAATCACAGATTGAAAGATTTTTTTTCTATTCTGAAAATATCACATATCTTCAGAACAAATTATTACTTTATCGATGTTTTGAATGATATATACTTTTCACGAATAAATTTATTTTTATTATATTTATTAATAATACAAAATGCAGTATAATTTTAAAACAATGAAATCGTTCCATCTCATTTTCCCAATACTTTATTTTACAATGAAAAATTGATATGTATAACTTTAAATTAATTCAATAACTTTTTTCGAGCAACATTCTTGCTTGTTTTTTATGCATTTGTTTTAGTGTAACTGCATTATTAATGAGTCAAGTGATATCTTATTTCTTATAAGTACAACCTGTCTTTAGATCGATTTTGGATTAAACTATTTTAATGTTCAATTGTTCTTTATGTATCCAAATCTGCTACACCAACTTTCCTGATCAAAGCAATAAAAATTAAGAAATAAATTTTCATATAACAAAAAATATTGAATGAATGGAAATGCGATGCAAATTAATAAGAATTGTACACTTAAAAATGCAAATAATGACACAGGCCCGTTGAGTATTCCTTCAAGAGATTCTGCTTATAATTGTGGGTACGATCTATGCCAGTACGGCAAAGTTATTTTTTGAAACCATTTATATCACAGTTTTAAAAACTAGAATTGAATTAATATTTTTACAGTTAGAAGAACTTAAATTGAGTTTTAGAAAACAACTTAAGCCAAAGGTTTTTTGTTTTGCTATTGCACCTCAGTCTGAAAACATGTATAACATACAAAAGTAAACAATATTTCACAAAAACATAAAAATTACCAAAAATTTCATAAACAATTTACTATATCTGTGAAAGAAATAAGAACCTGAATTTTGGGTACAATTTTTAACACTAATTATCGTCTCACTTGAAAATTTTAGTTCGATTAAGACCATACGCAGTTTGGTAAAAGTTTGACATTTTTAATCTTCATTAGAAGAGACATCGAGACAGTCATGGAATACATTTCGTACGTTACTCATACGCATTCGAGTGTCAGTGATGGTACATCTCTTGACAGACCGCGACAGCTCTCGAAATCCGACCATACATTTCCCCCTGCAGTGCGCGTCAAGGTCCTTCCCCTCACTTTAACGGTGGAGGGCATAGAGAACGTAGACACGACGCACACCACTCGCTAATTGCAACTATTTTAAGCATGTGACGTATACGATCGCGCCTCGGAGGGGGTAGGGGTAGAAGGGGGAAATGGAGGAAGGGAATACCTCTCTGCACTAGGCAGGAATCGAACTCGTGTGCCATGCGACCAGCTGGTACGGCAATGATCACGTGACGTTGTAGTGCCATGCCGGGCTCTCCCTTCGACACTGTGATTCTAACATCCCTCACGCGTAGAAACCATGCGTGACACCCAGATCCACCCTATCCCAGTGGCAGCCATATACATGTAGATGAAGGGCAAATAGCGGTTGCGAGTTTTTTCAGAGATTTCATTCGAATTAAAGCGCAAGCAAACAAGGTGCTCGTATCCTATAAATAGGTCGGATTGTGAGGTGCAAACGAACGCCGATGTAAAGCGACTCCAAATTGCAGCGCTGCCGTACGACGTAAAGAAAAGTCTGTTTAATATCAGCGTAGCATGTTTCAGGCGATAAACGGAGCTTATTGCGGCGGATTTTATTTGGATCGTCGTGTCATCAGAACAGGTGTTAGCTCGGTCGTGACGGGCAGTGGAAGTAGCAACGAGCGAAAGATACGGGTATATGAAGCTTCATTTGTGTTACAGTTCTGTTTCATGTGCCATTGCTCACACGGGATTTGAAAACTTACGAAGAGGTGGTTATTGCAGGCAGTTGGAACTACATTTGAATTGCGGTATGGTGGTAAACATGGAATGTTTTGTACACTCTAAAATGTATTAAAAGTTTAAAGTTAAAGTCGATATCATTAATTAATTTTCATTAAACAAAAGATAATGATAATTTAAAACGCATATAATTTCTTACCAGGTTCAGAACTGGAAATATCAGAAAAGTTGCATATTTACATTTATTTTTTGCATAAATGTTCTTTGAATACTATCCTATGGTGTGAATAAATGGCAGTTTAAATGTATTTTAACAATGTATTACAATATCTCGTGGTACTTTTCTCACTAACGATAGTGACGATCTTCCAGAAAAAAAACTTCCTGTTTTCATTCTCTTTTCTGGACATGATTAAGTATTAGCTAGAATTCATAATCCATCATTATCTTCACTATACTTATCACCGTATTTTACTTTTCTTCAGGTCGTTTCTGGTGAATTTATTCCAGTCTCAATCTTCTTGCATCATGCATATGCTAGCGAGTAATCACCAACGTCTATACTTTCTTGCAAGAGATAGACGGTTCAACATTGAACCAGTTCTAGTTTCTCATTCATGGCCGGATTTTACGCGTGCATGCGTTATACGAAGGGGAATTCCCTTCCTCCATTCGCAGGGCGCCACCGTCGCTTACGTCAGACGGTTTCATAGTCTTGTACTTATCAGCGCGTGGTTGAGCGTGGAGACGCCACCGTCGCCGCGCCGTCAGCGAACGACGAATAGAGAGAGAAAGAAAAAGCAAGAGATAGAGAGAAGAGCAAGGGAGACAGCAACAGCTTCCTGCAAGGTTCGCCACCTCCGTCGTCACTCGCCTACAATATTTATTTTACGGCCAACTTTTATATTGGCCGGATCAGCGAGCCCGTGTGTTGCGAGTCCCGCGTCGCCACCGTTATGGCCACATAAACCCACACAAGTAGATCTGCTTTTAATTTCCTTACATGGCCTCTCTTTTTCTCTCCGCTGACCTCCGCGCCTTATACAGTCCCTTCCCCACCACCCCGTAACTACTCCCTCTTGCCCCTCATCCTCACTTCCTATTCCCCTGCAGGTCCTCTTCCTCCAAAACCGGCAGAGAGCTCTTAGAGAATCTTAGCCATCACTCCAGATAGCTATCGGAGCGCTCGCAGCGACCTCATTGTGGAAGCGCCGTACTCATCGTTGTTTTGTCACGATACACCCAATATTCCCTGCAAAGATAGGGGTAACATTACCAGAAATATTTTACTGCAACATCAATTTTTAATATGGACTTTAACTAAACGATCCCGTACGAAATTTTTATTTGTTTATCAGAGTCTTCAAGGGAATACCTTTATTTAAAATTTTGAACGATGAACCTTCGTTTATTACCGGAATATGTTATTTTTCAAACACTCAACTGGAATGATAATGCCATCCAAAAGTTACACTTAAAGGGTCCCCGTGACATTGAATTATCCTTCGAAACAAAATTTGTATATAGGTTATTCCAGCCATAACCGGCCTAAAATTTCCCCGACCCATTCAGATTATGCTAATAATAATTTTTTTTTTTTTTGAGGGGGGGCTTATAATATTGTATAAGTAAGGCAAATAATGTTTATTGGGATTTTATTAATCTGGTTTTTCTCAAATAATTATTTTGTCGATTTTCTCTCTATATAAAGAGGTTAAAAAATCGGAAAATTTTGATTAAACCCACTTGGTAATTGAAATAAAAGGAAATCAAATACGTGAAAATCAAAATTTTAACTTTAAATTACTATAACTTTGAAAGTTGTACATTTCCCACGCCAAACATTGTTGGAATTAGTTCATTAGACTTACTTTCAAATACCAAAATTTCATTAAATTCTGAGATGGAATATTTGAGAAATAATTTTTAACAAAAAAAATGATATTTTGACATTTCTGTTGAAATTCTCAACGTATGTTGCCATTTCATATATCTCAAGATTACTATTTCTATAAAATGAAGTGTCTACAATCAATAGATTAAATGGGTTTCAATTTCCAAGTGGGTTTGATCGAAATTTTCTCGATTTTTTAACTCGCGGTTCTGTGCTCTTCATGCAGGGGGAGAATCGACAAAATAATTATTTGAGCAAAACCAGATTAATAAAATCCTAATAAACATTATTTACCTTACTTATACAATATTATATAAAAAATTATTAGCCCTCAGAAAAATTATTAGCAAAATCTGAATGGGTCGGGGAAATTTTAGGCCGATTATGGCTGGAATGACCCATATGGTATTTATAGTTCTGTGTCCATTACAACGCATTTCAAGTTGCTTTTCCTTATTTTACGGATGTCAACTTTTGGTAAATGGATAGTAAAATTTTATGAAGTTTACTATTTGTAAAGAACATTGGGTATTTATAGTTTACGTTCTCTACGTAACTTATTGCATGCATACTATTTGATACTCCTCTTATCTTGTGTATGACTTATGATATATTTTATTTTAAAATCTGTCAAATTAAAGTTCATAGAGTTTCAGAAACATTTGTGCCTCGAATAATGTGCTAACTTTGAAGTCAAAACGAAGAAAATATTTATTTTAGTAGTTTTTTATGTCCCCCTTTAGCCATGATTGCTTGTTAATTACTGTGATCATCTCCCTATTTGTCTTTTTATGTCTGTCAACGTTTCTTAAGACTTTCAATATATCTGATTGAAACCGTATTCCCTCAGACAGAGATTGCTGATCGTAGGCCAGTCATTCATATAGATTTTATATTGCTGATCAAGGACGAAGGGTGTAGCGCAATCATATTAAATTGACCACAGGTCTTGTACAACTCGTCTTTTGTCTTTTATCCCCACTGATCATATTATAGAATGACTATGATACATGTCAGTTGTAATAGAAAACTACATGTTTTGGGTGAGATCAGCTCTCTCATTTTAAAAAAAGGGTGTAATATGAACGCATGTTATTTGGTTTGCAGACAATTTTGAAACGTTGCAATCATTGTAATGTGTCATTTCATTTCCTATAAGTATTATTTTATATTTCCTTCCGTACAACAGATTAGGATATTTTACAAACAAATTTAATGATACAGTATTCGATCTGACGGTACGTATTTTACAACCAACGAATACGTTGTATTTATTGATAGCTTTCAATAAAATACAAAAATATTTTTACTTGTTGTTTGTAAAAAAAATTATTGTTGTTATTTTGTATAAAATACTGTATTTTAGAAAATAATGGTTTATTGATGAATAATAGTTTCAGTAAATTTTCTCAGAGAAAATATTTTTCTAAGCATCAAGTCTATCACGTTTTGATATATTTGTGCATGTATCATATGAGTTATTTATAACTCGCCCAGCGTCATCCAGAAATTTGAATTGATCTAATCCGCAATTTCATGTCAGGTATCAGGGGGTACTAACGCCCGCCAAAGTTCTCCTGTCCCCATTTTGGGAACGTTTAGGAATTGGATTACGTGACATTAGACTTCTTATCTAAGCAGAATAAAATATCTGCCATTCTTTATCCGATAATTTTTCTGTATGAGAACATGATTTTGGTAACCCATATCTCTGGACAATATTACCGTCACCTGATGGTGATATGACCCACCTTCTTTCATTCACGACAAAACTGATATTTTATTGAACAGTTATGCAAACGACACAAAAGTGAGTAGAAAAAACTTTGTTTTTAGATTTAATGAATCAGAATTATTTCAAAATATCGATTCAGTATTATACGTTCCCTGGCAACCCAACATTCTCCTTCCCAACTCCCTAAACCAAGTCAGGATGAGGTGGAAGAGGAGGACCCATGACCTGAGCCTAGTCATAACAACATTAAATAAGTAATTAAATAGATAAAAAGTTTCACCTCCATCATCCATTTTCATAATCTTATTTTTCTCGTTCTCTTTTTTATCAAATTCATAGTACCACACTGTTTTAGTCAATATTTACTTAATTCCATGACGTACAACGTCTCCACCAGAGCATTCACGAATAAAACCATCGATATCACAGCAACCGCCGCGTCGCTCACCCCTGTCCCTCATACAAATGCCAACTCCCGACATGGGTTCCGGCTCTGCTCAACCCACAACCAACTCTCGCGCTCTGTCGTCATTCCATATGCAGGCTCCGCATGATGCACAATGAAGTAGGGCTGATGGACCTCGGCAAAACGCTCCTCCTCTTGGGGATGCACGACCAGACTGTTTCCTCATCTCTCTCTCTCAACCATCAGTCTCGTCTGGCGTCGTCCTCTCGCTTACTGCTCGCTGACTACATTCCGCTCAAATCCCTTGCTTAAAAGCACCTCCCCTACCCCCCCCCCTGACTCATACACACTCACTCCCCTTCAGTTTCCATTCCTCCTACAACCTCAGAGCTTTGCGCGATGGTGTTGGCAGTGCGAGTAGTAGAATATGCAACTACAGGGGACCGCGGCTTTCAACAGTGGTTTGATTAATGGCCGATTGATTATGCGGTAATGAATACGTTAAAGATTGCGCTATGATTTCGGGTTATTGCGTGCTGAAATCGCGGTTTGGTTCATTTACACGCGTTAGAATTCGAGGACAGAAAGCAGCAGTCGTGACGTGCGGTGGATGCATGTCCAACGAACCGATCTTCACGTCCAGTGAAAGAGGCTATTGTGGTGTAAGTTTCCGTTGTTTTTTCTCTGAATGATACATGTGTTTGTGAATGATAAATTTTCGGTCGACTCATCGATACAAAAGAGGTAGAAAATAGTTATGTCAAAATTTATTTCAAAACTTTATCAATCAGCTCGTCGTATCATCTCCTTTTGAAGTAAACTCTTTGATTTTTGATTCATCGGAAATAATGCTTTTTACCAGTTATTACTTCCGATATATTAATTTAAGTGATTTTCGTAAAATATACGATATCTCATAACTTTATCAGTGTATTTTGTAATGACTGACAAGAATTTGCGTGGGTGCTAAAAAGGGAGTTTTATTTATGAGCGTTTCTTCATATCTAAGGTTCACTTCTGTCCTTTCTAGTATTTCGAGTTTTACGAGCATTGGGTGTTGATGTATCATAACACCAATTTCCCGAATTTGCACGGGTTACATAGCACTTTTGGAGGCTTCTGCCTTTTTAGTATCACCCTCTTATCATTGATGTTGCTGCATGGATTAACAGTGAACGTGAGAGATAATGCTTATATAATTCCACCTGGAGCTGTCTCTATGCTCTTCCTGGAAGGGTTGTGGTATTGAAAGTGTTATTCCGCCCTTCCGAATTTGCCGCATCGTGTAGCTGATGATGCGTCATAGTACGATAGCAGCCTGATTGATGTACCAATAGACTTCTTAATGAGAGGTTCATTAATCATTATTACATCGTAAATTATTGCTCGCACCACATGCTCGGGAGCAGGCTCAGAAATACAAACCAGAGTCTCCGGACGGTCTTTAATGCGCCTTGTAGCTCTTGTGGTAGTTCCAAAGTAAGATTTAGTGGTCTTTAGAGGTTTCATTTCACACTCACACATTGCTCACAAGACCTAACGGCGCAGTACGTGCTCTGAGATAAGAGAAGCAACACAGCAACTTAAGGACCCATTGGTTGCTGAACCAACGCGGCACATCGTCAATTATGCACAATATCTGTTTCCTCAATAATGCGACAATGCGTATATCTCTCTTCTTTGTGTTAATTGAAAAAAGAATGAATTACTACAGCTTCTGATGAAGACCGGTGAAATAAGCAGTAGTATAATTTTTTCTATTCATAAAAGTTTGAAAGAAGGGAGAATAATTGTGAATGACTGCTTAAATTTGCCCTAGGAACAGAGTTTTTATTCGCAAAAAAATTAAATAAATTCAATATTTTATCGCAATTTTACTATTAGTTCGCGTGGCTTATTACTTCAAATTGTTCGTACTTGAATATATAAGTGTTGAGTGACAAGATAAGTGCTAGAAAAAGAAAGTATAACAAAGTGTTAAACAAATAATAATAATAATAATAATAATGATAAAAACAATAATATCTAGGGTTTTCTAAAGAAATGTGATAAAATTCTACTATCAAACATCTTCTGCTGGTATCTCAAGAGGATTAAGAAGGTAGCAATCTAAATTAAGATATAAGAACACGATAAAAGCTATTAACACATTAGCAATACCTGTGTTAATACTCGTATATTCCTTTAGTATCAAAACGTGGTCGAACACAAATAGTGAAGATATTTAAAGAAAGGGTATTAACGACACAAAATAGAATGCACCATCCCAAATCTTCCTCAGAGTATTTTTAGGAATTCAAAACCAAGTTATCAACACCCTTAATTAAAGGAGATATAAAAGATTTCACTGTGAGCGACAGCAAATGCCACCCATGCTATCTGATAGAGAAAAATATCAAACACATCACAACATGGTGCAAACGTTTTTACTCAAACACAACTTGGTGGCAAAAATTATTCACAAAAAATTTGCCGATAAATAAAAACTCACTGAAGATAAAACTCCATATTACAACAGTCAACCAGATAAAGTGTTAGAGAACAAAATTCATAAATTATTTTTTGAGCCATCCTCACAGACAAATCAATCCACCACCATCGGTCAGATATAACGCTCATTAACCAAAGTAATAAGACACATTCCTCACAGACATTGCAATGCCAAACACACATAACTTACAAAAGCTGAGAAAATTTTAAAATACACCCCTCTCTCACGAAGTTCAAGGAATTTGGAAGATGAAACAACTCCATATAGTCTCAATAGTATTTTCTGCAACATGAATTCCAAAAATTCTACATTCATATTTGGAAACATTAAATTTACCCAAGTATATTTCCAAAGATCTTCAGAAATGCCATCATTATTGCAACGTCCCACATAGAAAGTTATCTTCTTTAGAAAAATGAAAAGGAATGGACACTGGCTACAATGCTTGTGCCATTTATTGAATCAGCATTTGCTGAGAAAGAAGTTAACAAATAACAATAATCATTATCAAAAACAATTTAGTACAATGCAATGAATTACCAAATTTTTTATCATCCTTCACCGTTTCTCGTCAAGACTGAAGATGAATACTCAGTAGACGTGTTATATTATATTACTACTCATATGTGTAACTTTGTTAGCTAGTAGTGCTTCCTCTAAACCTCGTCCAGCTCCCTCTAATCGTCATGTAGTAAAGCGAGACATCAAATTGTATTTATAAATATATAAATAACTATATATATTTACCCCGAAAGAAGAGCATTGGTTTGCGCATAACAACGACACATTGTTGTCGATGGAAATTGGATGCAGTTAAGTCCCAAACAGTGTCTGAGAGTACAACCCACCAGCACGCGAACGAGTGAAGTGCGTCGATTAAATAAAATGAAAACAAATTATCGTAATGTTAATACACGTTCGATTGTGTTGTATTGATAACAAAATTAATGTTTATTGAAGCGAATCTCTTGATCTGAAATTTAAAAAATGCCTCTCACATCTCAAAGACTCAGCTAGTTTAGTAAATTGAGCTTGGAATTAATCTAAATATTTAGGATTTTAGGTGCTTCTTAACGATATACTTTCATTGTACAACCACACGACTCAACTCCATGATTAATTTCTAAATAATCATGGTAACCGATCTTCTAAACACTGATAGATTGCTCAACGACGCTACATTTCGTAAACATTTATTTCTACACATCTCCTTTCTCCTTCTTTTCTCTCAACAACGGTCGCAATCGTTAATTCCCACTCCTTTACTCTCCTCTATTTACCCCACCCTCTATAGAATTCTATTGCATTATTCGTTCTGACAGGGGGATCCGTCCTTATGGCAATGTCAGCTGTGCAACGAGTTCCCCAACCCGCACTCTCTTTCCACAACCATCCCCACGCCAAGGTCAGACTGCGCCAAATGAAATCAGCAGGGTGACGTCGTTTAGCTCCTGGCTTGAAGTGTAGACCGGAGTTTCTCTCCCCATTACCGTACTAAGATGAGCAAGGACTAAGGGCGGTGAACTTCTCCTCTCCAATGTTGGCTAGCGTGGGTTGGTTAGTTAGATGGTTGGTTGGTATGCGTGCGCCGGTTCACCGTGGCTCGTATCGGCTCGTCTCGTTCACCGAGCTCTCGATGAAAGTTCCCGCTCTCAAAATGCCCCCTTTTCGCGGGTTCCTCCAGAATCGAGGGGGAAAATCTCGTCTGAGAAAGTTTGTGAGTAAACAGAATTTTCTCCCGTGGCCGCATTTTATTGGTTCTGACTTTGTGATATTGGGTGATTGTTTTGGTTGTGTGAGGCGTTTTCGGACCGGTTCATTTATTCATGGAGCTTGCGGTACCGTAAGCTTGAAGAAACCATATTCTGCCGCATACCGATGTTGTTCGTGAAATGTTTGTTTGGAACCGGGCACAGAGTGGAAAGTAAACAGACAGTGTTCCATTCTCAGCAAGCGAAGGATATGATTCTCATGTTTTAAAAATATTGATGAAAATTAAATAAGTATTTATTTTGAAGATTATTTGTAATATTGATTCAAAAGTTATAAATGATATCATTTTTGAATGAGGGAAATTCTGGAAAAGTTCGAAAATGTTTAAATTGAAAGAAAACAGCGTTCGAGATCTCAAATAGCCTGCATTGGTGACTGCACGGGAATAAGCTGAAAAACTAAAATTTATTAGGACACTATCTCTAATTATATATCTACTTAAAATGAAACGTGAAACGAATATCAATAATATAATTAAACATACTTCTGAGACTAAATGAATGGTTAAAAGTTTCTTTTTTTGCAGATAACGGTGTACCAAAATAAATTTAATTTATTCTAATGTAATTAAGTTTTAATACATAAGCAATATGTGAAGATAATAGATATCGAGAATTAAGTAGCGATTGATATTATGTATGAATTCTTTCAAATGAATCTCTGATGAAAGGACCATACATTTTTATAAATTGAATTAGTAATGTAATATTGTGTTCTGGTGTGATTTCACGTAACATGTACCCTGGAGGTAACCGGAACCCGCCTGGATTAATTTGGCAATTCAAAGAATCAGTTCTCTGAATAGTTGAAGGCGAAGACATTGATTAGGTGGAGAGAAAATGTTATCACAAAATGTTCGTGAAATATTTAAATTTAAATTATAGAAATCTGTTTCTTCATCATGTAAATATGAAAAGATTAAAAGTTTTTCCCTTGATTAGAAGAATATATAAATGTACACGTTAAACATAAGAAAGTCTATTATTTCAAAACAAGGTTATTTCCCGTTTTAAAAAAAAATTTCTACTGAGTAAAATGGTATACGTAATAATTCGTAATTTATATTATTAAATAAAGGTTAACCCAGAATATTTAGAATAAGCAAATACTACTCGTACAAAACAGCTGCAACAGGTAGGAGTCGTAGTTGCATCATAGCTTTTACGAGCCCGTTAATCTACCAAATGAGTTTCTACTATCAACGATATCGAGCGGGCCATTAGTTCAATGTTAATTTCATCACTACTATCACACATAACAGTGAGGCCTGAACTGCACAATATTTTTATACAGACTAATATCTATTTGCCTATGTGTATCGCGTGTGTATCAATTGTGATATTTATTTACATATTGCATCATCCTTGTTTCACCTTTCAATACATTGTTTCTAAAACTTCCAATTAAAAATTGTAATAATTTTTTTGAAAGATATATCCATCAATAGTTCTGGAGACCTTATGTGGAGCTTAATTTCCCGGGACTTCCATCCATAGATCGTCTCCTTCCCTATCCTCTCAATCCAACAAGGCATGGAGCGTCGGTTGCATCCGACAGACTCGTGGGTCAGTCGCTCGCTCTCAGGACGCGAATATGGTAAATGTAGCACTGCCGGCGAGTAATGTAGCTCAGCTCCGCATTACAATGCTCAATTAAATTAGATGCCGTGTAAACCAAAGTGGTTCTACGGCGCGTGGATAGAGACTGGCCGTGGGTTGTTGGGACGGACGCTGGCGACGGGTCAGAGGCCAGAACGTTGAATGTGTATATATGCTTTTCCCACTGCAACATCGGCGTCCAATAGCGACAGCTAAAGTGAATGCATCGCATTCTCCTTCCTATCTGCAATAAAACAATTAGGGTCAACGTGATTATAATAGCGCTCGGACAGACTTCCCTTTATTGTCGTTGCGTTTTGGAGCGACCCGGTTGCACGCCACACGAGTGGCCTCCCGGTGTATTGCTGCAGCTTCCTGCGGTTTTCCCCTTCGCGAGCGATTGTTCATGACTATGGACATTCCTATGTTGTTGCTGTTTAGGACGTCGCCCCTCCCTGTCCGTATCTCATTCGTTTCGTCGATTTGTTAGTTGCAGCAGCCGAGGTTTATTATTATTATTCGCTTACTTGATCTGTAGTCGAGTGGTGCTGTAAACCGCAATGGTACAATGATTGTATGTCATTGCCTAGGCTATTTCAGCATTCAATTTCTTTAGAGTGCGGGCTATTGTGAATGGTTCTTGTGAATGAGATTGCTGTAGAGATACGTTAATTATTTTGCGTTTATGGATGTAGGTACAATACTCGTCATAGTTAGACGCACCCTGACCTATATGCATATTGGACGAAATGTTATGTATTTAACCCAAAGAACATAGTTGTCTTTAATCTTAGTCTCACCCAATCCTCAATCATGATAATTACAAATAATAATTGCAATTATCAGAGTATAAAAAAGTTTCACTTATTATAGAGAATAATTTCATTCAAGAGATTCTTGAAAAGGTCGATGGCTTGAATCGTAATGAATTATTTCGTTGAGACTAAAAAGCGGAATTATGTGTTATAACAGTGCTTTCGTCATTTTGTATTCTAATTTTCTGTGAGATTTAAATTAGTGTTACACGTAAAAAAATTTCTGCGAACTTTCATCAAGTGTTCTATGCTACAAATTTGTTCCAAGTGGTGTTATCGCATTACAGCCGCATTACGACTTTGGTAGCGAAGTTTATGGTGTTATGCCCTCCTTATTCACCTCGCGCCCCCTCTTTGACTCTACATTAACCTTGTTGCGACTGCGCACCTTGCCCTGTTGCGGCTTCCCAATCTGCAGCGAGAGCGCTGCGCTGCCGGGCGGGTGGTGGTGGCCCACAAGGGGACGACAGCGGCCCGCCCGCGCGCGCTGAAGAGAAAGAATGGGTCTTCCGGGAGGGCGGCCGCGCGCCATGTGGTGTGATGGCGCGCGCGGGCACCCAGCGCTAGTGCGGCCCCGGTGGTGCTCGCTCGCTCGCTAGTGGCTAGACCTCCGGCCCTCAGCCCTATGCCACGGCGGTGGCGATCGACGCATTTTCCCACACCCCGGCTGACTATCCTTCTGTGTGTTGCAGGGCGGACACCCGCTTCACCCCGCGTGAACGCGGCTGAAGCGGCGGCGCAGCAAAGCCCTAAAAACAAAGTCAAACATCACAAATGGTTTTGTGGTATGTTTTTTGATTTCTGTTGGACGTTGATTGGTTGTTTCTGTTTGGTTTTTTATTGTCAGTTTGTTTGTTTTCTGATTTCTGTATCTGATTTTATTTGGTCGCGATTTTGTTATGTGCGGGAATGTGTTCACTGTTGAAGGGATAACGTTCGTAACACCTGCCATTTGATTAAATTTAAACAAGTGATGGGTTAAAGAAAATATTTCCTCGTGTGTACGTAGAAATTCATGTGCATATTTCCTTAGATTATTTCCTTTTCTAGATTTGAATGAGAAAATCTCATTAAACATGAAAGGTTAAAAACCCTGAAATATATTTGTTCGATTAGAATGAACTTTGATGATCTTTGATTTTATTGTACGCTAAATTTTCATTTTAAATTTGCAGTTTCGTATTGCAGAGAGATGTTTCCTTTTGAACTATTTTAGACCGCATCAAAATGTATCATGCACAATACTGGATTAAATAGGTCACGTAATGAATTGTGCAGTTGTGGAATGTTAATGGGTGTATCTGACGAAATTCCCAAGATGAAAACAGAATATACCGGATTACATTTCTGGATCGTCACCATTTTCATCTGGGCATAGTAATCTCTGAATAAAGTAGGTTATTTGAAGGTATACTAAGGAAAAGAATACAATTTTTCGTAACTTGAAATGAATAGAAATTATTCGTTAATTTGGGTGGTGAATATTTAGAAATAATATTTGAAAGGCGTGAAATATGGTTCAAAAATTCTTCAACGTGTCTCGTTCCCAGTGAAACATAACCGCACTATAAATTATCCCGATCGACACTCTCCCTTCTTTTCGTTTATTGACGTGTTTGTTATAGATGGGGTCACACGTTGTGTCGTTGTGTCACTGTGTTTTTTATTTTATTTTATTAATTCCATGTGCGTTTCGCTGCTAGAGCGCCTCCGTTCGTTGTGGATGTCCTCGTAGTGAAGACTGACTTGTTTGTTTGTTTTGTTTATATTGGTGGTGTTGTTTTGTTCCTGGATGGAAATGGATGTTGTGAATCACAAGATGTTGTCATTTAATATATTATGTTCCTTGAATGTTCTGTGTATTAGCCACAAGCTCACCAAATACTGTGAGAATTGCTGGAAAGGTCTACTTAACTCTTGATGTTCCAGTTAGTTCCTCAGTACGCCTTGAATGTTTCCTACACCTGTTCAGAGGAACCAACTGTGACAACATAAATCTAGTTTACATTACTCTTCGTGTTAATTTCCCTTGTTCATGTGCATGTGAAATTTTACAATCAAACTAAAATTCCGTTCGTCAGTTAACATGTAGAAATTGTAATTTGCATTTGTGTAGACGTGTTTTGTCTACAGTTTAATGTTAATCTCATTACATTTTTCTAAGTAATGTGGTAATTTGAAATGCTAGTATTTCAAGTAATATTTGCCGTTTGTCTTAATGATTATTGTTGGTTTATAAGAACGAGTTACTCGTAGTAATGTGAGTAGCTGCATTTGTAATGTACGAAATATGTTCGTAATGTAGAAGCCCTGTCATCCGAGGAGTAAGTGTCAGCAATGTTACAGAAGACCCGAGAAAGATCTTAAAGTAAACATTTTATTATTATAATTCATGAGAGATTAAAAAAGATCTGCAACATTCATGAAGAAGCTGTACAAATCAATACCAAATATCTCGGGGCCTCTGGCACATTGCTTATGGGTGTTGTTGCATCCACGAAAGCTGTTGTATCAGGCTCGCTTCTATGCTTCTGTTCCTCACATGGCTGTTGCTGTGTCGTTGTTTGCTCACTTGATGTTGTTTCATGTATGTGGAGTCTGTTGCCTATGGTAACAGCGCAGACTCAGTTATACCTTATGCAGTTTTCTCTGTTTTCTTTCCTCTTTTAGAGTGACTGAGGATTCAGAAGATTAAACTTTCGGTATAATATTTCATAAGAGATGAGGTCTTGACTTCTCCTCTTTATGTAAGTGAATTGTTGGATATTTGTTAAAATCAAAATTCTTTTACTTATAAAATATAACAAACTCATTAAATTCTTAGATTTTCAATCAATTAAAAGAGATTAATACATTTTGTTGAAATAAATTTATCTATATACACAACGTTTAGACTTTGTTGATTAAAGTTTACACAAAATGTGTGACAATAACTTGTGGTTTGAAATATAAGTAAAAGTTGCAAAATGCGAGTTATGATACATTTGTTAGTTAGAATTTTGACGAGATTACTGTTGTATTGAGAGTACGTTTTTTTCATTGAAATTGAGCCATAAAAATTGATGTATTTAACTTCATTGTTTGGCTTAATCATGTTAATAGTTAACTAATGAGTTATTCTTCGTATTTATTTATTTTTAATTGTTCAGAATTTTATGCCATATTCCTAAATAAGAGTAACTGAAACTGACGTTTATCATCCAAATAAAAACACAAGTACTTTAGAGTGTTGTACGCGACACTTATTACCCTTTTCAATATTTGCACTTTCGATGTAGTCTTATAAGAATTCTTTTTGGTTGAGAGCGAGAGACGTCATTCTTTCTAGTCTCAATTCTTCTCAATCAACCTGTGCCAAAGAGTGGTAGGGGATACGTCTTTTTTAAGGCTCCCCCAGCAGATGGCTTTTAGACAGCGGGGAAGCAACCACGAGGTCTTACGTCCTGCCTTGAGCACTGATTGTATCAGTTAATCAATTACCGCCGCCTTTGTTCTATAATATGATTTCCGGGAGTTGTACGTACTACCTAATAGAACGATCCCACTCATCAATCTCCTGCAACATCCCAAACCTTCGAATCTCTCACCCTTTCTTAAGCCACTTTACTTGGCATCTTTTCTGGATCTAATCTGTCTTATATACTCGAGTTTCACCATTATATTTCTCTTTTCTTTACATCTTGTAACTTTTATTATTTTATTATTCTGATATGTAGCTCGTTGAGTTTTATCCAAAAATTTGTCACAGAGCTCCTCTACTTAAATACCCTATACTTTGTTCACATCTGCTCATCTTCTAGGGATTTCTGTAAATTTTTTATATTACATTACTTGCATTACGTCACCTATATATAACCATTGAATTGAAACAAAATGCTATATTGTGAAACATGCATCTTTTGTATTTTATCTTCTCAGATCACAACCAAACTTTTCTTCACTTTTTCAAAATTCCCACCCGTTTTATTCATGTTTCTTTCAAAGGTGCTGTATCTATTGCTTTGTACATCTTCTCTTCTGTACGAGCCCAACTCTACCATTCTCCTTATCTCAGTTTTCTCAACTCTTTTATTACTAGACAATGCCTCTTCCTTTCTTTTTTATTTAATTTCTTATACGCTTCGTACTCAAGATAACGTTCATTACATTTCAATATATTCTTGTCAGCGAATCCAATGAATCCATCATTCTAACTTTCCTAACATCAAGATTTCTCTTTGTCTTCCGCACATCTTCCTAGCTTCTCCGCAATCCTCTTCAACCCTCTATTCTCTCTCGCATTTCTCTCCAGCCTCCATTGTGTGCTACAGAGGTTCCGCATTGCTGCCTCTTCCCATTTCCTTCATGTGTTCCGGCCTTAGGTTCGTGCTTCCGGGCGCGCTCCTCGCCGCGCAGAGGAACAGCCAGTTCTCATCGGCGATGCCCCGGCGCCTCCTCGGTGAATTTCCGCTCGTGCGCCGGCAAACAACGTCCCACTCGGACACCATCCCATACATGGTACGATTGATTCAGTTAACATTTGGGATAGGATTTGAGAAACTCCAAAACTTCAGAGTAGAAATTTGAAGGAATGTGATATTTAACTACCCCACCAACCCTGGGTTCCTTCATACAAGATTAAGATTGTTGAAAATATGGCGTTCTTCATGACTAATTTAAAGTACACAAGTGAAAGTAATGGAAAATTCCAAATAATTGTTTGTAAATAAATGTGAATTGTAACGTTACTTGTATTTTACTGAATTTAATTTAAAATTAGTTAAAATTATTTCAATCATAAAGAATATGAAGGGAAGTACTTTTTAATATATATATATATATATATATATATTTACTGAGCCTAAAAACTTCTGAATTAATTTATGGTAACAAGATTAGACTTTCGCGATTCCTTGCATCTCATCACTTTTGTTCGTGCACTTCTCTTAAATACCTTCACTTTTTTATCTTCAGTTTAATGTTTCTACTACTGTGTCCCCACATCTTGGAAGAAAAGTAGCACACATTTTCCAAAAAAATAAAAGTTCTTTGCTGAGTTGTTTTAGTGAAACTGCGGTTTCCAAATGGGAGAAAGATATAATTCTTAATTTTTCTCGTGTAATCATTTTTACAAATGCGTTGCTTACCCGGTAGGTAGAGTTCATAATTCTTCATTGCTGAGAGCTTGTTCCTAATTTTCAACGTGAATGTTTAATTTTGGAGCTGTCATCTTTTCAAGCATTACTTTACATTTTTCTTTCGTTTTTCCTTAAACAGCGCTATTATTAGGCATTTAAGTTTCATTATTTCTCATTTTGGTAGAAGTATACAAGGGAGATAACTTTTTTTTAGTTTGTTCACCACTTCCAGGATTCTGCGACAAGAGAAATTTACATAATAGTTTTGAAAATATTACAATTTCACTTATTTCTTTACCACAAATGATGGATAGTATTCTTAAGTATTGGAGAAATTAATGATTAATTAATCCAATGGCACGTTAACATGTATTATTCAAATTTGATAAATCCTCAAGAACATCATACTATTATATATTAGTGTTACAATTACTTCATCCCTATTATCGAAATCCCATCAGTTCTAATATATATGTATTTAATTTTCAAATTTCTTCTTACAGTATTATCCATAATCCCAGTAAAATAATATTGAAATTTTATTTTCATTTTCCTCTACATCATTAAATGATTTCGTCTGAAAAAAGTCGTTTTCTTTCTTGATTTAATACTGTAATTCAAAGTAATATAAATGATTTCTTTTGAACGTAAGTTTTTGAAAAATATGTAAATTATAGATATGTTGGAATACATCAATTAATTGTTATTAATACTTGTATATAACGGATAATAAAAAGTGTATTCGAAGTATACTTATACCCGGTTGCAAATAAATAATTACCGCACACAAACAAGTGTACACGTAATTCCCTCTCGTAACGGTATATATTTTGATTTTTTACTTCTCCATCTTGCAGGATTTGCCTTAAACAACGCTTTCCTACCCTAAAACCTTTGCAAATGCGACTACGCTGCACGCGAAAACTTTTCGTGGTATGTACAGGTGGATAAGCGGTACCTGGGCGTTTAAATTTTACCACAGTGCCATTAGCGCAGTGGCTTGTCTTTTCCATCACCAATGTCCACCGACATAGCCCAATCTCCCTTTTCAGTACTCATCTATCTCCTCGCTACGCACCTTCTCTTTCTTCCTTTTTGAAATCTGGCTAGTCAAAATCCTCCGTCCCTTCCCCCACGAAATAAAAATCGTCAGATTTAGGTTCCCTTAACACTCTCCTTTTAATACCACCCCGATCTTGCGCATTTGACCCCTCAGTGTACTCTATTGTGTCGTCGTTTGATTCGCGTTCATAACCTCTGCTCAACACTGGTAGCTCCAGCCAATGCTCAGTCGCAAAAAGCGTATATTGTTTTGGCATCAGGACTTCTCTAACCAATCCGTTCGCATTGCACCTCCAGCATCTCACCCTTTTCCTTCCCTTCCCTTTACACTCCACTGCATGCTCCAACCACGCATTGAGCGCTAAAAGCCCTCTGGCGGCTGCCGCTACCTCTGCGCCAAATGAACATGCTTAAATAAAACCCCGATCCGAGTTGCAACACATCGACGAATTTATTCGCCAAACCTCATCCGCGTCCTTTAATACCTTATCCGTCGAGTGACGTAATTACTGCGTTGTACTTACATAGGCCCTGTCATGTAATTACATGGGCTTGATTTGATTCATAAACAGTCTCATAATGGTCGTTTTACGGATTATAATAAAGTTAAGTACTATATTTGTATTACCAAAATAAAATTAAAATTATTTATACCAGTTATCTTATTTTCTGCAAATTATATCTTAAAAGTGAAATGATAAAGAACATTCCAAAATCTGTTGGAACTAAACGTCCCCCCCCC